>JAVTVY010016202.1:0-61909 GCA_036873755.1 Hanleya hanleyi | reverse complement strand
CAGCAAAATCCGAATACAGGAAACTGCTGAGGCATTTTTTGCATTTCCATGGGATACCTTCTTCGATACAGCCACGTATAAAAGGTTCGCCAGGGCATCAGATTTTCTCTATGGGTAAGAATGTAGAATTTACTATCAGCGGTACGTTATAGCTCTTCCGGAACGGATATGACCCTCCTTGAATTAGCTCTTTAAAATATAGGAAGTATGAAAATGTGTTTCCGGTAAGTAACAGACTCGATTTCACTTGTACCAACGGTCCCTGCTATTATTATTATTATAAAAGAGTATAGTTTGAGGAACTAGCCAAAATACTTACTTGGGAAAAACTATTATTTAGTGAAAAACCGTTAACGTTTTCTACATACATGTACAAGCCGATAGCTCTTGTATACATTATATACCGCAGTTAATATCCTAAAATAATTGAGTTACTGTTTTCAATTTATTGTGAGGGCCTTTGGTCAACCACCTCGCTGGGGGTCTAATAACACCCCAGCCACCAGTCAGATTTTTGGACCGGATTCGGGGCCTTCGCGCACATCGCCGGAAGTGACATCATATATAGTAAAATAGATGTTTAACGAAAATTTTGATTACTTTTCAAGTTTGCATAATACCTCCGTTGACCTAGCGTTAAAAAGAATTATCTGGAGATAATTTTCCTTGTTTATCTGGACAGAGCATATGAAAAGTAGTTCGCTCATGTGCAACACTAAAGGAGTCGTTTGGTCGGATTCAAACTGAACCGTGCGTTGGTTGGTTTCCCCTATACGTCATAGCAACGTAGTAAAGGTCAACTTCCGCTATTGGAGGCAGGGATGTTATTGGAGCCTGCGAAATCGAGCATGCGCTGTGGGGAGGTTGGCCTTTGGTATGCACCGGAAGTTCCCAGCACCAGTGCGCCTCTTGTGGAGCAGGGGGAGATAATATAAGCTCCTTCACGAATTGGGCTATCTTATTATGCCATCGATGATAAAGTAGCATTCATCTCAAACGTGATTTGATTAGTCAATTATCTACCCACACTCTTGCATTAATTTCTCATGATTCAATGTTATATGCAATCTCTATATTTATCCAGTAGTAATCATTAACGGATTTTTATCAATATTTTTTTCTCTGGAATATGTGTCAGAATAGTAAGCACTTAATTAAGAAATTTAAAAAAAAAAAATTTCTTGTCCCCTGTTGGCGTATTTAAGCCTTTCTGATTAAAGACCTGTAGCTCAATTTCCGCCAGTTAACCCGTTAATGAGCTTAGGCGTCACGTGACCTTGTGACGTCAGACAGGCGACCGTCTCCTGCGATACATATATTTTTGATAAAGGCAATTCAGTATAATATACAGATATGTACATAGATTTGGATTCCTGATTTTCATTTTACACCCTATGCCGTTCAGAAAAAAATGATGTATCGAAAACCTTTGGCTTAAAATCTGCCCTAGTAATGCAGTTAAGATGGCATCGTTCGTATTCGCATTCAAGAAACACTAAATAAAACCATGGATTACAGTAGTTGCAAGGTTCAAATGGCTGTCCAGCATTTATAGCATTACGCGGATCGATCTCTCTGTTTATGCTTGGAGTCTACTTGTAAATGAACTCCAACAAGCAGTGAGTTGAAGCTGTGTCATATCAGCATGACATTGGAAATTCGGTTTTGACCAGTTAAAACAGATTGGATATGTTATTTTACAGCATGATGACCGATCATCTCAGTCGTGTACTCGAAGAAGCCACCGAATTAAACCGTAGAGGAGTATCATCGGATGATAGTCCAAATTTCATCCTTTCGCTCCTGCAGGAGAAAGGGACAAACCTCGACTACGTCGTCTCGATTGCATCTAGCCTATTTTTCGCGGCCAGTGACTCGGTGAGTGATCAAATTATCACGGTTTATTCGCTTGGTTATCGATGTGGTTACATATGCCCGAGGTAAGCTTGGTTATCGATGTGGTTACATATGACAGAGGTAAGCTTGGTTATCGATGTGGTTACATATGACAGAGGTAAGCTTGGTTATCGATGTGGTTACATATGACAGAGGTAAGCTTGGTTATCGATGTGGTTACATATGACAGAGGTAAGCTTGGTTACCGATGTGGTTACATATGACAGAGGTAAGCTTGGTTATCGATGTGGTTACATATGCCCGAGGTAAGCTTGGTTATCGATGTGGTTACATATGACAGACGTAAGCTTGGTTATCGATGTGGTTACATATGACAGAGGTAAAGCTTGGTTATCGATGTGGTTACATATGCCCGAGGTGTTTGGTTATCGATGTTACATATGACAGAGGTAAGCTTGGTTATCGATGTGGTTACATATGACAGAGGTAAGCTTGGTTATCAGATGTGGTTACATATGACAGAGGTAGTTTTTTGGTTATCGATGTGTTGTAAGCTTGGTTATCGATGTGGTTACATATGACAGAGGTGTAAGCTTGGTTATCGTGATGTGGTTACATATGACAGAGGTAAACTTAGTTATCGATGTGGTTACATATGCACAGAGTAAAGCTTGGTTATCGCACGATGTGGTTGTGTTTGGTTATCGATGTGGTTACATATGACAGAGGTAAAGCTTGGATATCGATGTGGTTACATATGACAGAGGTAGTTTGGCTATCGATGGGTCAAGCATATGACAGAGGTGTTTGGTTATCGATGTGGTTGTAAGCTTGGTTATCGATGTGGTTACATATGACAGAGGTAAGCTTGGTTATCGATGTGGTTACATATGACAGAGGTAAGCTTGGTTATCGATGTGGTTACATATGACAGAGGTAAGCTTGGTTATTGATGTGGTTACATATGACAGAGGTAAGCTTGGTTATCGATGTGGTTACATATGACAGAGGTAAGCTTGGTTATCGATGTGGTTGTAAGCTTGGTTATCGATGTGGTTGTAAGCTTGGTTATCGATGTGGTTACATATGACAGAGGTAAGCTTGGATATCGATGTGGTTACATATGACAGAGGTAAGCTTGGTTATCGATGTGGTTACATATGACAGAGGTAAGCTTGGTTATCGATGTGGTTGTAAGCTTGGTTATCGATGTGGTTACATATGACAGAGGTAAGCTTGGTTATCGATGTGATTACATATGACAGAGGTAAGCTTGGTTATCGATGTGGTTACATATGACAGAGGTAAGCTTGGTTATCGATGTGGTTACATATGACAGAGGTAAGCTTGGTTATTGATGTGGTTACATATGACAGAGGTAAGCTTGGTTACCGATGTGGTTACATATGACAGAGGTAAGCTTGGTTATCGATGTGGTTACATATGCCCGAGGTAAGCTTGGTTATCGATGTGGTTACATATGACAGAGGTAAGCTTGGTTATCGATGTGGTTACATATGACAGAGGTAAGCTTGGCTATCGATGTGGTTACATATGCCCGAGGTAAGCTTGGTTATCGATGTGGTTACATATGACAGAGGTAAGCTTGGTTATCGATGTGGTTTCATATGACAGAGGTAAGCTTGGTTATCGATGTGGTTACATATGACAGAGGTAAGCTTGGTTATCGATGTGGTTGTAAGCTTGGTTATTGTGAGGGCCTTTGGTCAACCACCTCGCTGGGGGTCTAATAACACCCCAGCCACCAGTCAGATTTTTGGACCGGATTCGGGGCCTTCGCGCACATCGCCGGAAGTGACATCATATATAGTAAAATAGATGTTTAACGAAAATTTTGATTACTTTTCAAGTCTCCATAATACCTCCGTTGACCTAGCGTTAAAAAGAATTATCTGGAGATAATTTTCCCTGTTTATCTGGACAGAGCATATGAAAAGTAGTTCGCTCATGTGCAACACTAAAGGAGTCGTTTGGTCGGATTCAAACTCGATTGATTCAAACCTGTCCAAGCCTGGGGGGGGGGGGGGGGGGGGAATGGCCCCCCCTAATTATTTCCCTGATCCCTTGAGCTAGGAAGCTGAAACTTTCCACACTATACGATTGGGTCAAGCTCTACCAAGAAATGTGAAACAATCCAAGATGACCGCTTTGATGACGTCACACTGACGTCATTTTCAAAAACGACATTTTTTGGTCGATTTTTCGGTCAGATTTTCCGAATTTTTTATTTATACAATTTCCCCGCAAAAACTGCATAATAAATTAGTAAATATTAATGTGATGTGAAATAACATATTTTTTGCACACTTTTCACCGCGGAAAAACAGAAATTTTGAAGAAATGTAACGAAAACATCACTTTTCTAGTACCCCACGTTGCCATCTTGAATTTACCCATGATCCTCTTTTCGGGGGGTTATGCATATAGGCTAAAATGACCCTAATATGATACACTATAAAGTCACGGAGTTTCAGCTCTCCATCTTTTGTCGTTCCGGAGATAGCACAAAAAGTTTGGTAGGGCCCCCCCCCCCTCCTCAGGCGTGGTAGGGTTAAAGATCAGATTAGTATCAGACAATGCAATCAGTAAATGCTATTGTACACAATGCCAACTCATTTAGCCTAATATGTAAATTCTCGACCATCCGTTAGAAGCAACTTATATCTTACAAATATATATATGGTTATATATGTCAGAATGTCACGTAGCCTATATATGGTTATATATGTCAGAATGTCACGTAGCCTATGGTTATATATGTCAGAATGTCACGTAGCCTATATATGGTTATATATGTCAGAATGTCACGTAGCCTGTTGTTTTTGGAATCCATTGCAAAAACTCGCCCAAGTAATTCGCATTACTTCTCAAATAGATATGTTCCCAGCCTATATCCGTCAAACTCAACCTGGTCCAAGTATTATCTGTTTTAACACCACCAGGCCTACTACCAAACTTCTAAAATATACCCGCAATGGCAGCTGACTCTTTGACTTTGTAGCCTATTTACATACCACACCGAGTAGAACAAAAATGAGTGTTTCGTATTTTCTTTCTTCAAAATTGAGCCTTGACAGGGATAAGAGTGTGCAATTTGGAACATCTAACCGAAAAATTCAGCAAAATATACATTTTTTTTTGGTGTGACGGCCATATTGTTTTTTTCGTTTATGATAGGACTTTACTCCAAGATATATTGTGGCAATTGTCAGATCCCTAGCCCGGGCCTGAACTTCGTGTTCGTCTACATATATCTATTTCTGTTGCAGACGTCGACCACGCTTAGTTTCTTGTTATATAACTTGTCGAGACACCCGGAAAAGCAAGACAAGCTGAGAAGAGAAATTGACCGATGTTTAACAAACCATTCATCGTTGACCCCGGAGACGTTCGACAACATGAGTTACTTGAAGGCCTGTTTGAAAGAATCTTTCAGGTTGGTTAATGTTATCGGTATCAAGTAAAGTTTCCATCAATGAAACACCAAATATTTATTTTAATTTTTTACGATCTTAGAGTAAACTGCAAATAAAGCATGGTATTCTATGGTGGTCCGTTGCAATCATATCTAGGTCTAGTGACGTCACACTGCCTTTATACATATATTTCAAACTGTGTGTGCACTTTCCGATGCTTGATTCAAGCTTAAGGTGTGTATACTTTGAGTTTCCACACAGACTCACTATCCAACTCAAAGTTTACACACCTTAAGATCAAGCACTGAAAAGTGCATACACAGTTTGAAATATATGTATTAAGGCAGTGTGACGTCACTGGACCTAGATATGATTGCAACAGGCCACCATAGAAGGGGAAAGTGACAAATTGATAAACATTGAATGGCTGACTAGATTCAGAAATGATAGCCATAACAAAGGCGATGTATTCATATAATGCGATGATACTTTTCTCTCGTTATTTGTAAAGCAATGATATGAGTTGATGAATAAAGCGATTATGTTTTAATCTTCGTATCGGTCTGTCTGCGTGTTATACTACTCATATAATTCCTCCTCTATCCCAATACGTCAATGCTAGTTATATGAATCGTGTTCAGACATGTCCGATCGTGTCGAAACATGTACAGCTAAATACATGCTAAATATAGAAAAAGCGATAACGGGTATATACTGTCCATGTATGTGCAGAAGAAATCGATATCAGTGTACGTACGTCTAGCGCGAGACGAAGTATATATATAACAGGGTCATCTCAGAGCCATATATAGTCGGATCAATGATAGTATTGATCTCTTCTGGTATACCATGTACATACATACAGTAAACGGTACATTAATTTAATGAGTTACACGTAGATCACTGGTAATACATCTTGTGTACAGCGTTGATATTCGCTAATAAACTGATTGTAGCTTCGAGTGCCTTTTAGCATTTCAACCTCTTTTCTCTATCCGATGGTGCGAGAATCAGTCTTCTAAACTCTCATTTTCCGTGGGTATGGAGACTTTGACAAAATCCGTCTCATTTTAATGATGACGTCAATATGACGTAATCACGACGATTGATGCATGCGCGCAGTCCGAGGCTATCTGACGGTCTAAGTTTCGGATTTAGGACCCCTCTCGTTCTAGAGATATAGAGACTTTTCTAACATCCATTTAATTCATCTTGTGACGTCATCATGGCGATGCGTCTCTCTCCTGAGTATCTAACTATGTAAGTTTCATCTCAGTAGCCCTTCCCGTTCCAAAGATATGGAGATTTTAATGAATTTTGAAAACAAAGAAATCGAAAACGATATTTCTGGACTTTAGGCGTATAATTACAGATTCTGTCTATTTAACCAGTACATCTTAATGAAGTTTACGGGGAAACATAGCCGCCTCAACTCAGTAAGGGTTATAGAACCAGTCGTGTGTGGCGAAGTAAATATAACAGGGTCGAACAACGCCGCAGCTGTCCTCGGGCTATAAACACGGTCCGGTGAACAGACGACCACCGCAAACACCCCTCCGGGCTATAGGTACAGCCCTATAATTAGACGATGAACACCGGACCTCCAGGCTATATGTATGACTCTATAAATAACCTTGGCCATCGTCAAAAACCTCGGGCTATAGACACGACTCCATAAATAGACGATGAACACCGCACGACCTCGACCTATTTACGACGTCACCTCGACCTACTTATGCCGTAATCGGCTTCCCCGGTTTCCCTGTCTTCGAACCCCCATTTCATGTTCTACTTACCAGATAGTTTAAACATACAATTCCGAGTCTTTGCCTTACAAAAATGCAGGGTACTGGTACATAGTTCTAATAAGCTGTAAGTCTCTCTTGCTACTTAAATGTTATAGGACTTTGGCATTTTTAAACCCGGTTCTCGCACATATACGTTCGGTTGACAACAGCCTTAGCGCATATGTGTATTCCGTTCAATATGTCGTCTTTCACACTAAAATCGATACTTATAACTTTGCCATATTCATCTGTGCGACTACAATGTCATTTGTGATTAGTATTCAGCTTGCTACAAGGCAAGTTTATTGATTGTGGATAGTGCATAGATTTATATTCAATTTGCAGGCTATACTTCCCGGTTGGAGCTGGTGCGCCACGTGTCCTTGCAGAAGACACAATTCTTGGTGGCTACCATGTACCCAAGGGGGTATGTATATTTTTAGCCCACCATCACCAGATGGTGGGCTGTTCAAATCGCTTTTCGTCCGTGGTCCTTCGTTCGTCCGTCGTCCGTCGTCCGTCTTCCGTCGTCCGTCCGTAAACAATTCTTGTTATCGCGATTTCTCAGGAAATACTGCACGGATCTTTCTGAAATTTGGTACACAGGTTCCCCTTGGCGTCTAGTTGTGCAGGTAGCTTTTCTGGTCCGATTCGAAAATCCAATATGGCCACAAGGCGGCCATCTTGGATTTCCCCATGAAACCTTCTTATCGCGATTTCTCAGGAACTGCTGCATGGATTTTTCTCAAATTTGGTACACAGGTTCCTCTTGGGGTCTAGTTGTGCAAGATACCTTTTCTGGTCCGATTCGAAAATCCAATATGGCCACAAGGCAGCCATCTTGGATTTTCCCGTGAAAACTTATCACGATTTCTCAGGAACTACTGCATGGATCTTTCTCAGATTTGGTATACAGGTTCCCCTTGGGGTCTAGTTGTGCAAGATGCCTTTTCTTGTCCGATTCGAAAATCCAATATGGCCACCAGGCAGCCATCTTGGATTTCCTCATGAAACCTTTTTATCGCGATTTCTCAGGAACTACTTCATGGATCTTTCTCAAATTTGGTACACAGGTTCCCCGTGGCGTCTAGTTGTGAAAGATGCCTTTTCTTGTCCGATTCGAAAATCCAATATGGCCACCAGGCAGCCATCTTGGATTTCCCCATGAAACCTTGTTATCGCGATTTCTCAGCAACTACTGCATGGATCTTTCTCAAATTTGGTATACAGGTTCCCCTTGGGGTCTAGTTGTGCAAGATGGCTTTTCTTGTCCGATTCGAAAATCCAATATGGCCACCAGGCAGCCATCTTGGATTTCCCCATGAGACTTTGTTATTGTCATTTCTCAGGAAATACTGCATGGATCTTTGTCAAATTTGGTACACAGGTTCCCCTTGTGGTCCAGTTGTGCAAGGTACCTTTTCTGGTCTGATTCGAAAATCCAATATGGCCACAAGCCGGCCATGTTCGATTTTCCCATGAAACCTTGTTATCGCGATTTCTAATGAACGACTGCATGGATCTTTCTCAAATTTGGTACACATGTTCCCCTTGGAGTCTAGTTGTGCAAGATACCTTTTCTAGTCCGATTCGAAAATCCAATATGGCCACAAGGCAGCCATCTTGGATTTCCTCATGAAACCTTTTTATTGCGATTTCTCAGGAACTACTTCATAGATCTTTCTCAAATTTGGTACACAGGTTCCCCGTGGCGTCTAGTTGTGCAAAATACCTTTTCTGGTTCGATTCGAAAATCCAATATGGCCACAGGGCGGCCATCTTGGATTTCCCCATGAAACCTTGTTATCGCGATTTCTCAGGAACTACTGCACGGATCTTTCTCAAATTTGGTACACGGGCTCCCCGTGCGGTCTAGTTGTGCAGATACCTTTTCTGGTCCGATTCGAAAATCCAATATGGCCACAAGACGGCCATCTTGGATTTCCCCATGAAAGCTTGTTATCACGATTTCTCAGGAACTACTGCACGGATCTTTTTGAAATTTGGTACACAGGTTCCCCTTGGGGTCTAGTTGTGCAGATACCTTTTCTGGTCCGATTCGAAAATCCAATATGGCCACAAGGCGGCCATCTTGGATTTCCCCATGAAACCTTGTTATCGCGATTTCTCAGGAACTACTGCACGGATGTTTCTGAGATTTGGTACACAGGTTCCCCTTGCGGTCTAGTTGTGCAGATACCTTTTCTGGTTCGATTCGAAAATCCAATATGGCCACAAGGCGGCCATCTTGGATTTCCCCATGAAACCTTGTTATCGCGATTTCTCAGGAACTACTGCATGGATCTTTCTCAAATTTGGTACACAGGTTCCCCCTTGGGGTCTAGTTGTGCAAGATACCTTTTCTGGTCCGATTCGAAAATCCAATATGGCCACCAGGCATCCATCTTGGATTTCCCCATGAAACCTTGTTATCGCGTTTTCTCAGGAACTACTTCATGGATCTTTCTCAAATTTGGTACACAGGTCCCACATGGGGTCTAGTTGAGCAAGATACCTTTTCTGGTCCGATTCGAAAATCCAATATGGCCACCAGGCAGCCATCTTGGATTTCCCCATGAAACCTTGTTATGGCGATTTCTCAGGAACTACTGCATGGATCTTTCTCAAATTTGGTACACAGAATCCCTTTTGGGGTCTAGTTGTGCAAGATACCTTTTCTGGTCCGATTCGAAAATCCATTATGGCCACCAGGCAGCCATCTTGGATTTCCCCATGAAACCTTTTTATCGCGATTTCTCAGGAACTACTTCATGGATCTTTCTCAAATTTGGTACACAGGTTCCCCGTGGGGTCTAGTTGTGCAAAATACCTTTTCTGGTCCGATTCGAAAATCCAATATGGCCACAAGGCAGCCATCTTGGATTTCCCCATGAAACCTTGTTATCGCGATTTCTCAGGAACTACCGCATGGATCTTTCTCAAATTTGGTATACAGGTTCCCCCTTGGGGTCTAGTTGTGCAAGATGCCTTTTCTTGCCCGATTCGAAAATCCAATATGGCCACCAGGCAGCCATCTTGGATTTACCCATGAGACTTTATTATTGTCATTTCTCAGGAAATACTCCATGGATCTTTGTCAAATTTGGTACACAGGTTCCCCTTGTGGTCCAGTTGTGCAAGATGCCTTTTCTGGTCTGATTCGAAAATCCAAAATGGCCACAAGGCGGCCATGTTCGATTTCCCCATGAAACCTTGTTATCGCGATTTCTAATGAACTACTGCATGGATCTTTCTCAAATTTGGTACACATGTTCCCCTTGGAGTCTAGTTGTGCAAGATACCTTTTCTGGTCCCATTCGAAAATCCAATATGGCCACAAGGCGACCATCTTGGATTTCCCCATGAAACCTTGTTATCGCGATTTCTCAGGAACTACTGCATGGATCTTTCTCAAATTCGGTACACAGGTTCCCCTTGGGATCTAGTTTTGCAAGATACTTTTTCTAGTCCGATTCGAAAATCCAATATGGCCACCAGGCGCCCATCTTGGATTTCCCATGAAACTTTATCGTGATTTCTCAAGAAGTACAGCATGGATCTTCCTCAAATTTGGTACACAATTTCCCTTGTGGTCCAGTTGTGCAAGATACCTTTTTTGGTACGATTCGAAAATCTGAAATGGCCGCCAGGTGACCATCTTGGATTTTCCCTTGAAACATTGTTATCGTCAATTCTCAGGAACTACTTCATGGATTCTTTCTGAAATTTGATGCACAGGTCCCACATGGGGCCTAGTTGTGCAAGATGCCTTTTTTGGTCCGATTTGAAAATCCAAGTTCCGCTTAAAATTACATGTAATACGGTATTCCCGAGTTGTGATGTTGCACCACACGAGTCGGCGGATCAAACAGTGGGACATATTCTATATAGTGACTATGGAGAATATCCATACCTTCACCTTCCATATCAAGGAGTTCAAATAATTCGGAATTAAAATGTATTTCTTCAAATTTTAAATCAGTTTTCTTAGTCCAGTGAACTGTTTCGTCTGCCGACGGGTCGGCTACATGAAGGGACGTCACTCTTGTGACACAACGTTACAATTCGACAACTTTAGACTACTGCGTGTTTCGATCTCAGGGAGATAATCAGGATTCAGACACTTTCGAAGTTTCAGGATTACTGCGGGGATCCCTTCAGTGTTAAGTATTGTACCATGTTACTATTTTCGAGCATGGTATCTTAAAAGAGATATCTCAAACTAGCCCAGTAAACAGAACAGAATTAGCATTCGTTCCTAATTATAAAATCTTAAGTATGTTTCATAGCTCATGCCAAAGGGTCAAAGACATTTGTCTTCGCTTCCAGTACCCAATGATGACACATGCAAAAAATATACTACAGAACGAAGAGGAATGATTCTGCGGACATTCACTTTCAGACTAACGTTGCTCATTTCTCTTGTACTGACATAAGTACAGTTTCTAGAAATCTTGAAACTCCTTAAACTTAGAAAGATGATATCATGGTGTTTTCCAGTGTCCCTTTTTCGATCTTTTTCGCTCAGATTCGAAATTCCGTAAACAAAACTACAAATCAATCGTTTATTCTTAGTAACAATGGACAAAAAGATCCTCTTGTCATTAGCTTACAATTATCGGACAATGGTGGGCGCGAAGATCCTTCAGGATCTCTCGTTCTTTTCCTAAACACATTCTGGCCACAGGTGAGAGATATGTTGTACAACTTTGGCTGAAAGAGGACGAATAAATATATTTACTTAGAGGTAGACTGTGCAAGACTATTAGCACACTCAGCTTCGATAGATGCAGGAAGATAAGCTATCGAGAGATGTGGAACATTCCGATATAAAGCCGATCCTAATAACCAGTAGATTTGACAGGAAATTTGTCGACAGAAAACATACTATTCACTTGTTATTTTTTTCATTAACCCTGCTAGGCTGGGGCTTTTGGGATCTGTCTCAGCCTTTTCATGCTATATACCTGGGTCAAGCTCTGTAAGGAAACTCCCGAAAAGAATCCAAGATGGCTGCTATGGTGACGTTACAGTGACGTCATGTTGTCGAAAGACATATTTCGCTTATTTTAGGCCGATTTTCCGAATTCTTAATCTTTCAATATTTTCTTTCACAAACTAATTAGTATGATAGAGAATAATTAGTCTTGGAAAAATAGATTAGCTTTCTACCATTTTAGCCAAAGAAAATTCTTAAAATGTGTAAACAAGAACGAAAATATGATTTTCTGAGGACACCTCGGGACCGCCATTTTGAATTTTCCGATGATCCATTGCACCTAGTATCATACAATAATCTCTAAATTACGTCGATCAGATTTGTGGAAAAGCCACAAAGTTCCAGCTCTTCTCTTCGTTCCGAAACTGCGGTGGAAGTTTGGTAGGGGAGGGGGTCGGGCATAATGCCCCCCCCCCCCCCCTTGGCCAGATAGGGCTAAAAAATTTACACACATGTTTACAAGCATTACCATTTTGAACAAACGCTTGCGTAATGAAGACGTCATGTTTTTCTTTCACACTGGATTAAATGGGACTATCATTGCGCTATGCGTTAATGCTCGACCAAACCGCTCATGAGAATCAACGGTCAGATATTCTTGCAATTTTATGCAGTAGCCAATGAAAATACACATATCTCGTGATGTGCTGTTAATGTAGAACGTTATTCGACGATGTGAAGATTATTACAGCGAATATATTCGCGAATCCTCGGTCTATTGCGTTGAAGTCATATGATCTTCCGCATTAATGTTTTAGGGATTTTACAGCTCTCAGCTGTAAATCTTGATCAGTCTGTGTGTGGTACAGCACATACTATAGGATGTGTGTTCGATCACATAGTCATCTTGGTCTCTATCCCTTACTAGGAGATAACGTATATATATCTAAATTAATCGAGTGTTGGCTTTACTCTGCCCTCGAAAGAAATTTGTGGTGTTTGTCCGAGATTTTTATCTCACGCCGATCTCCTTGGCAACGACATTCCTACATCAGACATGCGCTGCTCGAAGTTTCGACTTGAAACTGTGCTTGAAAGAAGTTTCAACATGGATACCAAAATGGATTCCTACCAGTCACTATATCCTACAACAGAGTACGAGATGGTGGCGTGTGTTACCGAGTACCCACTCGGAGGAAAAGTTTAACGTACTGTATACAGCATAGGGTCACATGTTTGTCATAATTTGGTAAATATGTGCGCGCGCAAGACAGGGCTTTGAATCATCGTTTGAGTGATATTAAAATTCGAAATGGCGCGTCAATTACAATAGCAATGTCTCGAAGTAGGAGTTAGCCTTAGTATTTGGTGCTTATACTGTTATATGGAATATGGAATGAGTCTTTAGATTATGGAAGCGGATATTCTTTAATGGACGCTTGTAATCAGAAGACGCTAGGTCGGTTGTCTTAGATATTGGTAAGCGTTTATCGTTGTATACAGAAAAAATTAAACTGTGGCTTCAGAATACTGCGAAATCAAAAACCTTCGGCGATGTTATTGTCCTCAAGGTAAACGGTATTTGCGAACAAAGGGCATCGCCTGTGGTAAAGAAAATAATCCACTATTGCCAACGTAAACAAATAGCTTGTTGCCCAACCTTGTAACGTCACGTGGGAGCTACTCATGGGTCATGCCGATGATTTGCCCCTCCTACGACTAAAGATTCCGATCACGGGGCTACCTTATTGGTTTCAGACCACCATAGTTGGAGAAAAAGTCCAGATCCGTTAACCCGTAAACGTAATTTCTGCCAGAGAACAGCATGGCCTCGATTTATTTTAAGTAGGGTAGTTGTTCTATTCAGCTGCAAATTTTATTTCAATTCACTGCTCGATAACATGTTTGGCAGGGGAACTATTTGCGGCGACGTAGAATTAGTCATAATGCTATAGACTATATGCAGCTGTGTGTCATTCCACTCTTTTCTTCTTTGGGAGTTTTGCTCGTCATAGCATTATTCACTGCGCGGCGCAGGGCACGCGCACCAAAGCCCTCAATGTGTGGAGCGCCGTGTCCATTAAATTTTTTAACATCAGACCAGGCCTGTGGTGAAGGGGAGCAAAATGGCCCACCCTGCTACACTTTCTGCGTTATCTACGGAACGACAAATAATTCAGAGCTGACACTCCGCGACTTTATTCTTTATCATATTAGGTTCATTTTGAGCCTATTTGCATAACTCCCGAGTAGCGGATCATGGACAAATTCAAGATTGCGGCCACGTGCCAAATGACGTCATTCTTTTTCGAAATTTCTGCTTTTCCGCGATGAAAAGTGGGCAAAAACTATTCTATTACACTTGTCTCAATAACAGCGAGATAACCGTGCATTTATTACACGTTTTAGCACGGTTATGCGAAATCAGCGCCCGTCAAGTGCAGGTGTTCATTAGGAGATTCCATTTCTCAAGTCGAACGAGGAAAGGGGCGTCTGCTTTCATACAAGTAACAATCGAATAAAACAGACAAATACATTACAAGATGAAATTTCTTTCTCAAGTTTAACTGTTGTTTCCATCGTGAAATTGATTAACAAAGCGACACAAATAGACATATATCCACGTAATTTCCACAGCTGACAGTATCACTCCCCATTTGAGAGACCACATAAACTCGTCCAGTGACATTAGCACGATGCCAACCGAGGCGGGAGCATCAGTTGACGAGTTTTTTTCAAGAAAGGGGAGAAAGGTTGTCAAAGCTCAAAATCTGTTTTCAACCTTTCATTATAATCTTCGTTGATAATCAATTTAGGTAGTGCAATAGAATGGAAATAATGTTTTCATAGGCGTGCTCAATGGTTATTTTACGCAAGGTTGGTGTTGGAAAGTTTATAAATCTTAGGGCGCGGGCTTCGCCCTTGCCCTAAAACATAAACTTTCTCACACTAACCGTGCGTACAATAACCATTGAGCACGCCTATGAAAACATTATTTCTTATTTTTTTTCACATCACATTAATATTTACTAATTTATCACGCAGTTTTTTTGCGGATAAATTGCATAAATGAAAAATTCGAAAAATCTGACCGAAAAAATTCGACCAAAAAATGCCGTTTTTTCGCTGCACACTGTGATGTCATCAAGGCGGCCATTTTGGATTTTTTTTTTCACATTTTCTGGTAGAACTTGACCAAAGGGTATATATAGTGTGGTAAGTTTCAGCCCCTTAGCTCTAGGGGTAAGGAAAATAGTTAATGGGGAGCGCGGAAATTGTCCCTCCCCAGGCCTGGTCATGTCCAAAAAAGCCCAGGCCAGATAAGATTAAATGACTGTCTCTGTAAAAATGTTGAAGGTACCATGCCCTGATGTTGCAGATAAAGCACGAAGGAATGACATACAAACACTGGCCCCTTACAAATATACCGTATTGATTCTATTTTTATGTATCTATGTTTGACCCTAGGGGTCAAATATTTTGACCCGAAGGGTCAACCAGATACGTTTTGTAATGCTGGAAAAAATGACCGGCTCTGCGTCTTGCTAACACAGTACAAGATCGAGTTCTTACACGACAAGAAAGAGGTCTGAAACTTCCTTATTCAGAGTGTCCAGGTGTCTGTGTTTTTTAATGTACGTGTATAGCTTCGGTCTGATATGTTCAAGTTACATTTGTATTTATCTAATTTTATGTTAATTTTCCAGTGGCACTACTTTCCGGCTCAAAATACGTCCTCTGCTAAACCACAGATTTTGAGAGGCTCGTGTTGAGTGATTTTGTGGGGTTAACTCATTCTCAGTAGAAAGCGTGTTCGGGCAGTAATTTAGTATTAAATAATACTAGTATAAGTGTAATTCATTTTAGAAAACAATGAGATATTTCACTTTGCCTGTATTCATTTACATTTTTGTCAAATCTGTGTGTTGAGTTGCAGTTAAGAAGTTTCGCCATTTACGCTTACCCCTCAATACCCTCTCCATTATATTTTTGTGGTAAGTTTTTAAAATCCAGTGGTGGCCAAATCATTTACGTAATAATTTCTCTGTATTCAGAAATGTTTTCTTTCCATTCTGCTTCTGAAATATTCATGGAATGTTGCAAGAATTTTTCCTGATCTGCACAAAGAGCTCTACATATTACATGCACCCAAACTATTTTTGTGCAATAAGCCAGGGGAGATAACCGTAATATGCTGGGAAATGTATTGCAAGTGTAAATCTACAGTTTAAATCTCAACAACCATTTCTAGTCGTGAATTACCATTTACCAATTATTCAGTTGACATTAATTATGCTTCAGTTGTAACTTGTGAAATTTTCACACCTTGGAAAACACTTGTAAACAGTAGTTTGGTATCCATTTGTGACTCTATTTTCTTTATTATAAGGGTAATCAGTGGAACTTATAGATCTACGTTTATATTATACAGAGGCTTTATTTCTGAATGATACACTGAAAATAACGCCAATGTTTACTTGCTATATCATCTGAATAAATGTATGAAACAATTAAAAGATTTATAAGGTGTGCATGAAATGAATATATCCAACTTGATAACGAAAGTAAATTGTATACAGCAACAATAAATTGTATTACCATTATACAACAACAAAATGTGTCATTGCCCGCCTGATAAGTGAAAGCTATGAGGATGAATAATATGAGAACAGTACAGCATTCTTTCTGAGATCTGCACAAAAGCCCCAGCAAGCAGACATAACATGGACATAAGTTCCAGTGGGCAAAAGCCCCATCCGACATTGAGTTTCATGTCAGGGCAAAAAGATCACAACTTAAAGATTTTTTCCACTGTTACGTGGATACCTTGTCAATTTTTTTATATACGCTTGTCCATCCGGCTGTCTTTGTGTCTGTCCATCTGTCCGTCCGAAATTTGTTTCCGGGCAATAACTTGAGAACTGCTCATCGGATTCTTCTCAAATTTGGTATAGTCCCATTCTCACGCTGCGATTTGTAGTAACAACTCGGCGGAGAATCCCCCGATTTGTAGTATGCAACTAATCGCATGAAATAGGACCGGTTCGACTTCTAGGATGCGAGTAAAATCGTACGAGTGTTCTCACGATGCAACTGAGCTGTATGCTACAAGTTGTTACTACAAATCGCACTGTGAGAAAGGACCTTATGCAATATACCACGCCATGATGTGTCGCTTGGGATTGCGTTTCATCCACTTGCGACTACAAGTAGCGCCACCTGGTGGTAAAATCTGATTTTCGTTTCCGGGTAATAACTTGAGAACCACTTATCGGATTCTTCTCAATTTTGGTAAGCATATAACATGCCATGAGATGTTGTTTGGGGTTGCGATTCGCCCATTTGCGCTAACAGGTGGCACCACCTGGTGGCAAAATCCAAAATTCATTTCCAGTCGATAACTTGAGAATCGTTCATCAGATTCTCCTCAAATTTGATATGTATATACCATGAGCTGTCGCTTGGGATTGCGATTCACCCACTTGCGCTGACAGGTGGTGCCACCTAGTGGCAACATCCAAAATTTGTTTCTGGCCATTAACTTGAGAACGTTCAATGTTTTCTTCTCAAATTTGTCATGTACGTATGTATCCACTTGCAACTACAGGTAGTGCCACATGGTGGCAAAATCTGATCTGATTCGTTTCCGGGCAATTACTTGAGAACAACTTATCAGATTATTCTCAAATTTGGTATGCATAAAACATGTCATGAGATATCGCTTAAGATTCCGTTTTGCTCACTTGGTCTAACAGGTGACGCCACTTGGTGGGAATCCAAAATTCATTTCCAGGCAATAACTTGAGAATCACTCATCGGATTTTTCTCAAATGTTATATGTATATACCATGTCATGAGCCTTGATATTGCGTTTTGGTCACTTGTGCTTGCAGGTGGCACCATTTATTTCCGGGAATATCCAGAGGCTTGTTTTGTTTTGGTTGTATTTACACATTTCTTTCTCAAAATAAAACTATGTTCTTGAACATTGAGTCAAAAAGTTGTTTTATGCAAATTGTTAAACTGCTGCATCAGTTTGCCAGAAAAGATGGTTATATCTGGTCTGGACAAAAGAAAAAAAGGCAAAGAGCCTTCCTCCCGCGTCTTTTTTTCTTCAAAACAGTGCCTGGGAAGATAGATATTAATTTTATTAAGCCCAGTGGTTCAATCAGTGGTCCATACAAAAGCGTATGCAAATGCCATAACTCTGTACTATGCCTCCAAACTCCTACACTCATAAAAACATCTTTATCTGGACTGTTAAGGGGCTGCGGAGTTGTAGCACCGCTGTTGCCTCAAGTTCAAAAAAGTAGTTGTACAATGCTATGAATAATCAATATTATAAGCTCTGTGAATATTCCATTATAGCTCTGTTAATATTTCGGCATATATTTATGCTCACATTTGGAAAAAATGACATCACAAAATTCCAATTCCATTGATCAATTCCCGGAATATCAGATTTTGATTTCAACTCCAATAATGTTGTAGTACTCTTGTATTTTCTAGCTTGCTCAAAATCTTTCTATAATACCTTGTTGGTAGAGGGGGAGACTCAGTGGGCTTGCTTATACCATTAAGCAAGACATTACATATTGATGGGACTGGTGACCCATGAGTGTTTTTCATATGGCCTACTTGTCGGGCTGGTAAAAAGAAGGGCTGATAATTTAGTTCAATTGAAATCAGCCCTGCTGTGAGCAGTTCAGCGTAGTTATTAGTTCCAGTTCTATCAAATCAGACTATTTGATGGAATTTCTGTATGCAAGGCCTGTTAGACATAGATACATATATAATAGCCTATAGGCTCTAGTTATTTTAAACATGACATATTTGGCACATTCCATTCCCTACTAAATTCAGGCGAAACGTCTTATTGCTCGTTTTGGAAATGGATTTATTTAATTCATGAAGAACAAAGGTGTCGTGCTCTTTATATATACTCAATATACTCAATATATGCTCAATGAACTCTCCGGATATATATCTTGATGCTTCCCTGGGTATTCATACTTTGGGGAAAAGATGTTTCTGGTGGTGGCATCATCCAGGCGCATCTCGCATAACTTGTCCCTCACTGCCAAAATGCCCTACTTATTTAAGATAATGCCCTAAAATTTTCTTGAAATAAGATAATTTTACTCAAAATAAGTTAAATTTTAAGAAAATTTTAAGACTTCTTTTTTGTTTAAGTAAAATATACTTACCCTACTCCAAAATTTACTTAAACAAGAAAATAAATCTTAAAATAGAAGAATTTTACTAAAAAAAACTTGTTTTAAGAATTTTTTAAAAATTTTAATATTTTTTTTCTTGTTTAATTTAATTTTGGAGTGGGGTAAGAGTATTTTACTTAAACAAGAAAAACAATGTTATAATTTTCTTAAATTTAACTTATTTTGAGTAAAATTATCTTATTTCAAGAAAGTTTTAAGGCATTATCTTAAATAAGTACGGTATTTTTGGCAGTGCTCTATTGCTGAATACGTCTTATTCGGTGTATCGATTTATTTCCACTAGGCACAATTAAACTGAATGCCGTTTTACATATTAATGCCTCGCCAGGATAGTTCACTATGATGAATTTCAGATCCTTTATCCATCACGTCCATTAACGCTTTGTTTATTTCTTCCCCTTGACCAGACGATAATTATACCGGAAAGTAATTCCATGTGTCGGAATGAGGAATATTTCGAACGACCGGACGAGTATATACCGGAGAGGTGGATCAGGGGAGAGAACTCTACATTGTATCGTTCCCCACACGCCTCGTTCATCCTACTTCCGTTCGGCCACGGACCAAGAAACTGTATTGGACGACGATATGCGGAACAGAATATCTATATTGGAGTGGCTAAGGTGCGTTCCATTGACTTAAGGGGGGAGTTAACCGATTTCCAACCACAACTTCCAAGAAACGATCGGAAACTAACATGAATAGTCTTGATCGCCATTACAAATCTAGGGTAACTAGGCATGCGCACAAGGCGAGGCCACGAAAGTTCACTTGGCATCAGTGCACAATTAATTCTGTTACTTGTTATGTATTAGCGTTAAAAATCGGCAAAACTCCAGAAAATTCACAATGCATAAATCCACCTGGCATGTCAATATTTACCTTGTGGGACATTACCAGTGGAACTCTTGACAGATGTTGACCATGGAAATTTCAAATTACCGCCACTGACAGCTGATTGGTGCTACAGAATGTCATTCGATTTGTAAACAGGGAACATTCTCACCCTTCACTGATCATGTCTTCATCCACCATGCTTTTTTCAAAGTGGCCCAAATCAACACCAGGAAGTACAGTTTGAAGACTCATCTGCAAGTTGAAATATCAAATGTATCAGAAATGCTGACAAATCGCAGCTCATAAAATCCATAAAGATCTGCTCTCAAATTTCTAAACAATGTAGATCGTGGGCACCGACCCGGAAGTGATTAATTGTGTACTGATGCCTGTCAGGAATGGAACCATTGTTAAAATAAGGAATGCTCTCATCTGAACAAACCATACCCATCCCCAAACATTCTTGAGAAGGCACAGATAAAACTATGCACAGATAGAGATTTTACAGCCTATATACCAAGGGTACCCCCTTTATAATTTCCCCTCAGTTTGCCCCATATGACTTAAGACTGAGGTACAAGTAAAAAGTACACTATCTCACTAACCTGTACATATTTTTCCATCTGGTAAAAAGCACCAAGTCGACAATCCTTCTGCCTATAAAAAGAAGTATAAAGCATTAACTAGATATGTTAAACACTATTTTTAATTATTTTTTTATTATTTTAATTCATTTTTTATGAAATTATTCAAATTAAAGTTTAAAAATAAAGAAAACTTAAATTCAAAATGTGTCAAAACATAATTTGTTTTCAACCTGCTCATTTAGGCTACATTTGGTAAAAATTTCCTTCATGGCAGTGGTTAACTTCTCCATGTAATCAGTGGGTCATCCCAGTAATCTATCAAATGGGATTTAAATTTGATGTTGATACAAAGATCAAAGACATGTTTAATCCTGTAATAAGTGACAGCAAGATACACAAATGTGTACACAACACATACCAAAATATAACACAGAGGTGTTTATGGTATACACAACTCCCATATAGAGAATATATGTCAGTTCAATTGGATGGATCTACATCTCCTCAAGATCTTGCTGGCAGTAATTAGAAAGATGCACATATTACTTGTAAACAGTTATTATTACTGAGAAAACTCCTAAATAACATTGAGGAATATATTCTGTGTCAGATTTCAAGTCCATGAATGCAATGTCTGCAAACAGGCAACACTTGTCAAACCACAACATAGAAGAAAAAAAGGAATAAAATTCAATGACAACATATCTGATGGTCATTTGCTGATCTCTGCTACATTAACAACCATGAAAGATGAGGACAGCTGGAAGTTGCCTAACTTAAACTGTTAACTGTTTGGTGAAAGATTAAAGTGGCAACTTACAGTGAGAAAGGCCTATCTTCCAACAGAGTTGGAGGCATACCTCTGAGTCACACTGTGCGAAATTCCCAGAGTTGATGTGTGTGTGTGGGGGGGGGAGAGGGTTGTATGGGGCTTGCTAATATTTGGTGCCTGTAATCCATGTTTCTTGCTACCTACAAGATCTCTGATATGAATATGAAAGAGAATTACATACTTATAGTCCTGGAGATAGTGGAAATGGAATGAAGAGAAAGTATTTGCTATGATGCAAATGTGACTGACAATAAACACACAACAATGAGAAACCCTCAACAGTCAGATTAACTGTTGACTCAGTTAATCAGATTTTATTTGTCTCATTAAAGTTACAAATGCAAAAGGCATTTTGGAAATTCTTTGTGTGTGGAACAAACATCTGAGTTTTTACAGGTGATATAATTAGTATTAATTTCATGTGGTTTTAGACTGATATAAAGTGAATTAATGCATAAATGATTTGAAGCATTGAAGATTTGAACTGAGGTCGCGATTTTGAAAAAAAGCATGTAATTGTATCTATGTGAATTTCCTTTCTTCCATTTACATTTTATTGTATCTTGAAAGTTCATTTGCTCATAATTACCAGCTGTGTTAAATGAACCTCGTCATATTTGGCATTGACTATTTGGCCCTAGTACTGACAAATCAGTCATTTTTTGCCTATATTTGCTCCAAAAGGTCTCAATTTTGTCGCAGAAATGGCATAACAATACAAGAGATGTTACCCAGCATTATCAGTATGATATTTATTTCAACCACATTTAGCAAGAAAAAAAATAATTTTAATAATTAAAAAAATTATTAAAATTAATTAAAATTTTTATTTTATTTTATTAATAATTTAATAACATAAATTTGAAACAACCCTAATATTTGAACTTAGTTCAGGAGTCATCATGGAAAAAATTGGGCTGATCCAGTAAAAACTGTAGCCACAGTGACGATTTAAAGTTCTCTGGTCAAATGTGAAAATGTCGTGTGACAGGCATCAGTGCACAATTAATTCTGTTACTTGTTATGTATTAGCGTTAAAAATCGGCAAAACTCCAGAAAATTCACAATGCATAAATCCACCTGGCATGTCAATATTTACCTTGTGGGACATTACCAGTGGAACTCTTGACAGATGTTGACCATGGAAATTTCAAATTACCGCCACTGACAGCTGATTGGTGCTACAGAATGTCATTCGATTTGTAAACAGGGAGCCTTCTCACCCTTCACTGATCATGTCTTCATCCACCATGCTTTTTTCAAAGTGGCCCAAATCAACACCAGGAAGTACAGTTTGAAGACTCATCTGCAAGTTGAAATATCAAATGTATCAGAAATGCTGACAAATCGCAGCTCATAAAATCCATAAAGATCTGCTCTCAAATTTCTAAGCAATGTAGATCGTGGGCACCGACCCGGAAGTGATTAATTGTGTACTGATGCCACTTGTCCCAACGGCCGCATCCTGGTCTAAATTTAGGGTACATTCAACAGGCGACATTACCATTACGCAATATCATACCCTTAACCCTACCAGGCCTGGGGGCACGGCCCCGGAACAATAAAAAATTAGATCTGACGTGCCGGGACTTTGTGAACCTATTTGCATAAACCCCTGAGTAGAGGGTCATGGGTAAATTCAAGATTGCGGCAACGTGGCGTACCAGGTAGTGATGTTTTCTTCCGTTTTCTTCAAAATTTCTCTTATTCCGAGAGGGAAAGTAGGCAAAAACTATTTTATTTCACATCAGACTAATATTTACTAATTTATCATGCCGTTTTTGCGGAGAAATTATATAAATAAAAAAAATCGAAAAATCTGACCTCAAAAATGAGCAAAAAATGCCCATTTGAAAATGACGCCACTGTGACGTCATCAATGCGGCTATCTTTTTTTTTAAACATTCTCTGGTAGAGCCTGATTCAGGGGTATGGTATGGTAGGTTTCAGTTCGCTAGCTCGAGGGGTAAGAAAAATAAATAGGGGGGGAGGGGGGTGGGGGCGGGGCGAAATGCACCCTCCCAGGCCTGGACAGATGGGATTAAATCTACTTACATCAACTCACACGTCACTCTACAGGCGCACAATTCCATACAAATTCCTGAAGAGATGCCCCAAGTAATACAGATCCACTGAATGCTCTCTTTATTTTAACTTTACAGATTGTGCAGAATTTCGAGGTTCTCCCGACTGACGACCAGAAGCTTGAAGTCATGATCCAAGGGTTTTGTCATCCAGCCAGTCCGATAAACCTTCGGTTCAAAGAACGGTGATCGGAACACGAAATTACTGAAATGCACCTCTGCATATCTTCTGCAAAGAAATCGCTTCATTGGACAAGTTGAAGAGATTACCCAATGATTTACTGGTTGATTATCTAACAAAATAGTGAATATAACGCTAAGATAGCGGCATGCCCTATTATATTAATGGTTGCTCGTTAGTAAATATAATCGCCTGTCCTGATCTTGTTTTATCCATCCAAATTGAACATGCGCGAAAGGAAAGTACGTACTCGTCGTAGAACACAGGTCTACACTCAGACTTGGCTACTGAAGATTGACAATCACGTAGCTACTCGCATGTGAGTTTAAAAACTAGACTGTAGTGAATTGTGTCATCGAGTTGTTGGTGAGCGAATAGGAATAATTTTTGACATATTCGCATTAGGGATTTTGAATTTTTAATGATGTGAATGAGCTCATTTGTTGGCCTATCATTGTCTACGCCACCACATAACGTTGAACCATTTTGTTAACATGATTAAAGATCTACTTTACAGTCAAATTCTTCGTCTCAGTAAGTTTCTTTTGAAAATGAACAATGCAATAGGTGAAACGTAGTCCTTTTAAAAGTATAACTTTCATTATTGTTAAACATTGAGTAATATGCAATTATTTCTTCTATATCCCATGTTTAGTGAACATGGTCAATTAGGTATTGATATGTAAGTGCAGTTCATAAATGACGTGGCATGATGTGCATCAAGAATGTCTAATAATTTGAAGGTGTAACTAATTGTATATGTCTCAGTCAGGCGACAACCGCTGAACGCAAGGATGTGATTCGTGTATCATCGGAAAGTCTCTCTCTCCTCGGACTGACGTAGGACTTCTGTCTTCTTCGAAACGGGCGTTGAATTCAATGGGAGGCAAATTCGCTGTATTACTTGCCAAATACCAGATTGGTGTTCCCCTTCACTGTTCCCCAGTTTCTGACTCGAGCAACAAAAGTATCGAACAACTTTAATACAAGGGTCAGTTCAGATATTCACTAATCAGTCGTCGTCCATGAAGAATTTCCGCCTCCTTTATTGACAGACTTTATTAACAAGACGTTATTATCACAAAACTCCTAGCAGGCATAAAATAAATTTCGCGGGTCGAAATTTGGGACTTGACATGTTAGCAGATGGGACAATGGCTGACCACATGGTCACGTGTTTTCTGATTGAGACTATCCATCTGACGTTGGGGAGCTTGTCGTTTTGTGTCGCGGAAATTTTTTCTCAATCATTCATTTGAATGCAATATGTCCATGTCTTCATAGTTTCAGTCTTCAAAGTTTCACTGTTTGGATAAAAGGTGTTGGGTAAATGCGAATTGATAAACTGTATACTTCGTCGCTTTACATGCACACTAAATTAGACAATGTTTATAGAACTGACCAACACAAGATCGAATTTATGAATGAAGTATTATTCCATTTGTTGCCGTTTGTTTGGATCACCTGTTTTGAGTTTGTAGAAGGAAATATTTCAATATAATATAGAGAAGGCTAACAGTAGTATAGTCACCGCATATTGACTCCCCTTTTCCAGGGAGGTAACTCTAGATTCCGACAGGTGGCGTTATTGTGGAGGTCACGGGGCGGTCAAGTGCATTATAGTTCCGGCACTTCCGGTCTCTATTTGGGATGTATTCCTTCGCGGTGATGTGGTCTGGGGGTGATGCGGTCTGCCTCCCCGGACAGAAAGTAGTCTCACGGGAAAAATGCATGGAATGCATGTATGGACCCTGGCATGTACATGTTTAGACATGTACTGACCGTTTTCCTCCAGTGGGGGTTTCCCCCCGGATGTGATTCGTGTATCATCGGAAATTCTCTCTCCTCAGACTGACGTAGGATTTCTGTCTTCTTCGAAACGGGCGTCGAACGCAATGGGAGACAAATTCGATGCATTACTTGCCAAATACGAGATTGGTGTTTCCCTTCACTGTTTCTGACTCGAGCAACAAAAGTATGGAACAACATTCGCTAATCAGTCGTCGTCCATGAAGAATTTCCGCCCGCTTTATCGATAGACTTTATTAACAAGACGTTATTATCACCAAACTCCTAGCAGGCATAAAATAAATTTCGCGGGTCGAAATTTGGGATATATTTCATGCAAGGGGAGATACCGCTTTTCAATTTAACGTAACTTGACATGTTAGTAGATGGCACAATGGCTGAACACTTGCCCGTTTGCCACTATTGGAAATCCCGTAAGTTCACGTCATCTCGTCTTACATGACCGTAATGCCCGAAATTTGACCTGTTGAAATTTTACCACCGTATCGAATATCTATGAGTCTGATCTCTTTGATCTTGTTTCATGCAAAGTCCTATTTATCTGTTATCTGAATGAAAACGCCGTCATCGAGGGTGAAGAAGAACGAGAAACAAGAGAACTGATCCTAACTCCAATAGAGGCCACAAATAATGCTTTCGTTGAAAAGGTCGTTATCTAGAGAATGATGTTTATCAGTCACGCTTTGATTGTGACTGTACATATGAACTATCTGAAGATCTTAAAGATCATGAGGGTTCAAACTACCCTAGCCCTGGTTCAGCGGAATTAGACACAAGTTACGAAACGTACCGCCATAGATCTTGCACGCTACGCTCGTATTTTGCTATCAGCATGCGATATGTATAGCCAAATTCGAGAAACTTTAAGTGGAGCGCTTGACGGTATAGCCCTGTTTTAAAAGTTTCTGCAATAACGTTTTGTGACGTTGTTTTAAAGCGTCACATTTAACATACGATATAGCAAATCCTACAAGGCGAGATATGTATACACCACATACAGGCCCCAATGGAATATTGCGGTCCAAAAAACACGCGCTTCGGAAGTTACTGTTCGTTGTCTCGGTAATTTTTTGAACAGGTTTTTCAGATTAGTCTTCTAATAGCTTCTTTGCTATTGAGCATAAAGTCTCAGACACAGTCTGGTAATGATCAACAGCAAAAACAACAACAACAATATCAATCAACAGAAACAAGAAGAAGAAGAAGAGCTATGAGTTGTTAACGCACTAGTCCGTCTTATTACCTGCGGCACGCAGGTCTACGGGAGGCTCGCGTTGTTGTTGTTGTTGTTGTTCTTCTGCTTCTTCTTCTTCTTCTTGTGACTTTTTGAAATGCGCATGCGCTAAGAGAGTGTGATCTCTGCCACACTTTTCTTTTCAACCTCCGATCTCACATGACAACACTGTCTTCAAGCGCGTTTGAATTCATTTGCAACTATATTCGGTGGAATAAATTATTGCTTCGTTAATTATTACATATGAGAATAGTGTGAATAACGTCAAAGGACATACGAAGTAGGGTAGGCATTAGGACTCCAACACGCACTGAACTCTTGGACCCCCTGTTGAAATCCTGTCAATATTAAGATGGACACGGCCCAAGTTAGAATCACCAGTGATTTTAATCAAAAATCACTAGAAATTTTCATCAGAAGTAGGTCCACTCGAAACATGCTGGCAACAGTCCCCTAATGCACCTTCATGCCCAGTGTGAATAACGTCACAGGACATAAGAAGTAGGGTAGGCATTAGGACTCCGACGCACGCTGAACTCTTGGACCCCCAGTTGAAATCCTGCCTATGTTAAGATGGGCACGGCTCAAGTTAGATTCACCAGTGATTTTAATCAAAAATCACCAGAAATTTTCATCAAAATTAGGTCAGCTCGAAACATGCTGGTAACAGTCCCTAATGCACATTCATGCCAAAAATCAAGGTTCTAATATCAACGGTAACACTCAGATATAACATATATATAACTATTAATATTCATGTCACTGTTCCATTGTTTCTCTTGTTGTATTCCTCTTAACATTTTGTACTCTGCCTTTGACTGGTGTTTGTACAATAAAATCTTGAATGCTTATTTTGCCGACGAAAGGATTCAGATGGACTCACTCATTACCGGACAATTTCAAATGGTAGCCCACTTCGAAGGGACAGAAATGACTATGTAGTATTTAATGAGTTAGACACCCCTGTGCGCGAACAAAACCTCGCAGTCGTGCAGTTATATTGTGCACTTTCGGTTACAAGCATGACATTTGGCAAATAGCTATTTTGAATGATTCTCTTTCAGAACACAGCCTCGCTATCCTCATTCTCGCAAGCCAGGGCCTTGATTCGCTGGTATTGATGTTCCGGTCCTCTTCCGCACTCAGAATCTCTTTAGAATAGCATTACGGTAATCACTTCAGTAAATTCAATACTTATGTGTACCAGCAGACAATGCGCAGAAACATTGCATTTGACATCATTCTCTCAAGTCGGAGCCCATTTCTGCTAGAATTTACTGGTTGTATACAAAATTTGCGTTACTTTGTCAATCAGTTTTACGTATGGAATTACGTCATATATAGCAGATACTGGCCATAAAAACGATCTAGTTGACCTCGTGGCCAAAAGAAGGGCTTTTGTTTTCCTGAAGGGGTTTTTGAGTTTGATTTTGATACTTAGATACCTTTCGCACTGACTTTAACTTGGCAGTTATTTTCGCGAATGTAACAATTTCATGTATCAAAAGATAATAACGAGAATTCGACATCAATCTCTTACACACAGACCTTGTTAGTGAACTAGCCCCGAAACTTCGCACTTGAATCACCTTCGGAATGATTTAGTGACAAACATATTCGCGAATTGAGTATAGGAAGATATCCATAAATACTGACTGGAAATGTTTCTTGTTTGCAGAATTTGATTTTAAAGAAAAGAAATTAATAAAATTAGCAACCTTCGAAAAGGCTTGGCCGGACATGTCAGATGAGATGATATTTCCTAAGAATGAAATAGTTAATCATTTATATAGAAGAAGCAAACCATGTCTTGGTATTGACTTGCTGCGTGGAAAAGAGTGGCAAGGAATTTAGTTCGCAGATGATAACGAACGTAAATGCAGAAACCTAATTAATTATTTTAATCGAATATCAAGACTGTAACAGGCCTCAATTTGAATAGCATTAAGAGGATAGAACAAGGACTGGTTCGCTCGGTGTCAGTATAATGTGACTGAGTGGGGTGTCATGTCTGCCTACGGCATGATATTTCAGTGGGACAGCACTATAAAATGGCAGCATTAGATCTGCTCTGTTACAAGTAGGTGCCCCTGTCCCTCCCCCTCCCCTCCCTTCCCTTCCCCGTCGTGATATAGCTGAAAAAAATGTTGAAAGCGACGTTAAACCCTATTCACTCACTCACTCACTCAATTTGAATAGTGAAAAAGTGTCATTATGATATATTGTGAAATTTGGCAACACAATATATCAGCAGCATATAGGTATTCCAATGGGTACTAATTGTGCACCCCTGTTGGCTGACCTGTATCTGTTCTCTTATGAATATGACTATATGCAGGCGCTTTCAAAAACCGATCCATTCAAAGCCCGTTCCTTCTCATTCACCAAACGCTATATAGACGATCTTCTCGCTGTGGATAATCGCTATATAAATGACGCAGTGAAGGATATATATCCACCTTCACTGGATTTGAAGGAAACTACAGATAGCCCTACAGGCACATCTTATTTAGATCTCTATCTCTATAAAAATGAAGCGGGCTTTCTCTCTCGTCGACTTTATGACAAAAGAGATGATTACAATTTCAACATCGTAAACTATCCCTTTCTGGATAGTAATATTCCAGTGGGACCTGCATATGGCATATACATATCTCGCTCAGTAGCATTTGCTAGATCCTGTGTTAGATGTGATGATTTTAATCAACGTCACAAAACATTGTTGCAGAAACTTATAAAACAGGGCTATTCCACCAAGCGCCTCCACTCAAAGTTTCTCAAATTTGGCGATACATATCGCATGCTGATAGCAAAATACGAACGTAGCGTGCAAGATCTATGGCGCTACGTTTCGTAACTTGTGTCTAATTCCGCTTAACCCGGGGCTAGGGGCCGTATGAACCCATGTACTTCAAGATCCTCATGGTACTCATATGAACAGTCACAATCAAAGCGTGACTGAGATACATCATTCTTTAGATGACGACCTTACAACGAATATTATGGATTAAGAATACTGATCAGCGATACGGATTTGATATTTTTGAAACATCATGATGTCTTGCCGGCATCATTGAAAACTGTTGATCGCTTCTCTCTTGCAGGAAACAAACCTATGTTTATGTATACTATGATTGTCTGTTTGAATTTGGTGCTAATACTGTTATATGGAATATGGAATAGGTCTTTGGATTATGGACGCGGATATTCTCTAATGGACGACGGCTGGATTATGAATGACGGACTAGACGCTTGTAATGTTGGACAGTTCGATAAAGCCTTAAATCCCATTCCGTAGTTTCACAGAACGAAGTGATAGACCTTATACTAAATTTATTGAAAAATAACTTTGAAGGAAATATAAATTTTCCATTTTGATCGGCAAATTAAGCGAGAAGGGAGACTGAAGAGCGCAGATTTTCGCGTTATGACTAAATCCTCAAAATTTGTTTGGATTTCCAAATATTTGAAAGCCTTTTTGATTTGCAAAAAGTAACGACTGAACCGAATGTTTTGAAACTTGGCATACACGATACTTGTACCAAAACATTGCCAAAGCGATCATGGTGAGTTCGTCTGTCAATTCAGTATAGACGGCACGGCCAAGTCAAAATCGTCGGATTTTGAATGGGGAAAGTGAATATATATATATATGGTATCAGAACTATTACGCAATCCCTACAATTGTGGGTTGCAAGTTGAAAATTACTTCCCTTGGCAGAAAAAACACTGGCAGATGGCGCTTTTTTCTACAATTACCACTACCTTCGCTGATATGTCTTTCACTGTATTATTGCCACTGCCGCAGGTTTTGACTACACTGTAGTCATTTCTCATTTGTCTGTATTGAACACACACCCCTCACTTACGAATTACACGAAATAGATAAGCACCCCTTCTTTCGTTTTCTTGCTGACCGCTTTTAAGATGTGGCCTGACTCTTCACTTTGTATGGCTCCATAGTATGCTCAGCCCCACAAACCCTATAATTTCCGTGTTGCATGAGCATGCGATTCTGTCGTACAAATATATACAATATTGAGGATATAAAGTTGTGCTTCGTGAACATTTTCTCCCTAATTTACAATGATAAATTAATGCAAATAAAAGTAATAATATATTTGGAAATTATATTTTTTCGTTCAATATCTCCAGCATTGTTAAGTCATCTAACTGTACATATAGATTATCACTACGAGTGGTCATTTATCTGATTTTTATCACACGAGTTTGATAAAAATCAGATAAATGACCACGAGCGAGTTTCATATGGGTTTTATCAAACGAGTGTGATAAAAATCAGATAAATGACCACGAGTGTTATAATTTATTTCACATCAAAATAATGTTGAAAAATAACCAAAAATATAGTTAGCAACTGTAAGGGTGTGATACAGGTTTTGTATCACATGGGTGTATCACATTGCTTTTGGCCGCTGTGATGTGAGAAAAGTACGAAAGCAATGGACTTCTGGTGGCAGCCAGTGAAACTACCATTGATAATTAAATAAAAAAATAGCAATACAATGTACATGTGTTATTTGTATGGCACCCGAGAAATGTTGTGTATGATCAACATATATTTCGTACACTGCGAAAAAAATTGTGTTAAAGCCATTTTAGCATCAGAATTGTGTTGAAAATAGCACAAATTGTGTAAGAATCAACACTAATTTGTATTGAACTCAACACAATTTTGTGTTGATATATTAAGTTTAACACAAAACCATGTTGATTTCAACACAAAACATTTTGTGTTGAAGTCATTTTACACAAAATTGTGTTAAAACAACACAATATTTTTCGCAGTGTAGAACATGCAGAACATTTTGATGTCTGGCATATAGATATCAATATAAACGACATGCATATACCATATGCACTAAACCAATCAAATAAAAGCTGAACACAGATTTGCCAGGGTCTGTTTAGCTAGAGAGCGGGGATTGGCATTTTGTATGCTTTTTTTGTAATCCAGATGCGTTTTTTTTTAACTGAACGTTGATGGAATCATTTCCAGTCAGAAATTAAAAACATACCCCAGGAATCTGAAAGTTAAAATATTTCTGATAAATACTTTAGAAATTATTGGCGAGCATAATTTTTGAAAAAAAAATGGATAAAATAATGCATAAAAAAAATAATGAAAATATTTGGGAATAATATTATTTTGATAAATATCTCCGATATTGTGAATTTGTCTAACTGTACTAGTACTAAGCAATGGACTTCTGGCGACATGTCAAATGCTGCTGGGCAGTTGTTCTAAAAAATATCCAATCACTCCTTTATAAGGTGTGAGTTGAGCGAACTTATTTAGGTCCTTTACAATAAATAGCCCTTAGAGGGAAGTTTTTCTTCATAGTATCACTGTTAGAAGACTACTGTCTCTCTGGTATTTATTTTATGGTACAGACGTAAACGATCATATCTTACATAATCCAGTACCTCGTCAGATCATCTCTTATATTTTCGCTCTGGGCAAGCGGAGTATTTGACCATGTAAAGTATGGCCGATCACGTCGATCTGATCACGTGTTTTCTGATTGAGACTGTCCGCCTGACATTGGGGAGCTTGTCGTTTTGTGTTGCGGAAATTTTTTCACAATCATTCATTTGAATGCAATATGTCCATGTCTTCATAGTTTCAGTCTTCAAAGTTTCACCTTTTGGATTAAAGGTGTTGGGTAAATGCGAATTGATAAACTGTATACAAGTACTTCGTCGCTTTACATGCACACCAAATTAGACAATGTTTATAGAACTGACCAACACAAGATCGAATTTATGAATGAAGTATTATTCCATTTGTTGCCGTTTGATTGGATCACCTGTTTTGAGATTGTAGAAAGGAAATATTTTAATATAATATAGAGAAGGCTAACATATCGTCCTGTGTTTGTTATCAACCAGAACAAAAACATGTCCTTGGTTAAAGCCCATCGTCGTCGTTTTTCTATGGCGGATTTATAGGTATTTTTGCGAATCGAAGGTATAGTAAGGTAACTTACCGATCTGCATTGTTATAAATGTGTGTATGCTTTATTCCACACAAATTTTAGCGAACAACTCAATTATTGATAAGAGATGTGAGTAGTAGGGAAAGCATAAATGGAGTCACATTGACCTCAAAAATTTGCTATTGGGGAGGTCACGGGGAGGCTCTCGTCCAATCAGAAGCGAGTATTTTGACCTCTGACCAAAAAGCTACCTCCAACACAGAAGAGTTCCACTGTATTCCTCCGCGGTAATGCGGTCATGTCTGGCGGTAATGCGGTCGCGGGAAAAAGTAGTCCCTAGATAAAATGGTCCGATTGGGTCGAGTGAGGTATCAAAGTGAAGCTTATGTGAAGGGGCATCTAATGGGCTGGGTGCGGGGTTGAAATAGCATCATTCTGCGCATGCGCGGTGGCCAAAGGGTATGAAAGTAGACGTTTTGCAGCTAGGAGAGTCCCTAATGGGTCGATGGAGGCGTATGAGGTATCAAAGTGAAGCTTATGTGAAGGGGCATCTAATGGGCTGGGTGCGGGGTTGAAATAGCATCATTCTGCGCATGCGCGGTGGCCAAAGGGTATGAAAATATACGTTTTGGGATGTAGGGGAGCCACTAATGGTCCAATGGGGTCATATGAGGTATCAATGTGAAGCATTCGTGAAGGGGCATCTGATGGGCTGGGTGTGGGGTTGACATATCGGCATTCTGCGCATGCGCGGTGGCCAAAGTGTATGAAAATAGACGTTTTGGAGCTAGGGGAGTCACTAATGGTCCAATGGGTCGAGTGAGGTATCAGTGTGAAGCATTCGTGAAGGGGCATTTGACTGGACTAGCGGCTCGGGCGTTGTGACCATTCTGCGCATGCGCAGACAGGGAATTGTGAGAAAAGGGTATGGAAATAGACGTTTTGGGATCTAGGGGAGTCCCTAATGGGCCGATGGAGTTGTATGAGGTATCCATGTGAAGCCTATGTGAGGGGGCATCTGACTGGACTAGTGGCTCGAGCGTTGTCACCATTCTACGCATGCGCAGACAGGGAATTGTGGGAAAAGGGTATGGAAATAGACGTTTTGGGATCTAGGGGAGCCCCTAATGGGCCGATCGAGTTGTATGAGGTATCAATGTGAAGCCTATGTGAAGGGGCATCCAGTCATGGGTGGGTGCATGTAAAATTTTTCCTGAAAAAAAAAACGGAACACGGACTTTATCGAAAATCCGGGAAAATGCCTATATGGGGTATGGGGGGTATATAGGTCGCCGGGCTTAACGGGGCTTGCCTATCAATAGAGTTATCTCCCCCTAGTTCCAGGGTGGGTGTATGTAAAATTTTTCCTGAAAAAATACGGAACACGGACTTTATCCTAAATTACAGGAAAATGCCTATATGGGGTATGGGGGGTATAGGACCATCCTGGGAAACCTACTTCTCGACATTTGCGGTATAGGTTGTGGGGTCTCGTTTTCTTAGTCTCGTCATTTAGAACACGATAGGAAGTGTCCCGGAGCGAAACGGTGAATTTTTTGGAAAAAGTCACCGAGACCCATATAGACCCATATAGGCCCATACTGGGGTATAGGACCAATGTTTGTCCCACTGGGAAACCTACTTCTATACATTTGCGGTAGGGTTGTTTGGATTTGTTTTCTTAGTCTCGTCATTTAGAACATGATAGGAAGTGTCCCGGAGCCAAACGGTGAAATTTTTGAAAAAAGTTCGAGGAGCCCCATATAGACCCATATAGTCCCATACTGGGGTATAGGACCGATGTTTGTCCCACTGGGAAACCCACTTCTACAAATTTGCGGTATGGTTGTTTGGATTTGTTTTCTTAGTCTCGTCATTTAGAACATGATAGGAAGTGTCCCGGAGCGAAACGGTGAAATTTTTGAAAAAAGTCACCGAGGCCTGGGGAGGCTCATATACACCCATATACTGGAATATAAGCCTAATGTATGTATAAATCCATACCGGGTGGACGTGTTGGGGTCTAGGTGGGCCACTAATGGTCCATTGGTGTCGTATGAGGTCTTATTTTGAAGCTCTCATGCAGGAGCACTTGACTACACTAATGGTTCGTCCGTGTTCAATAGTCTGCGCATGCGCCGCCTGGCCGTAGTAGAGAAAGCAGGCATTTTTTGGGCTATGTGGGTGTGTGTTTGGGGTACAGATGGGCTATTCACGGTTCGAATGGGTCGTGGAAGGTGTCAAAGTGAAGCTTGTGTGGGTTAGAGTCAGAATGGTGTGTTTTTAAGTGCAAGTCGCGTTAATCTGCACATGCGCAGTTGGTTGTAGTAAGTAAAGTGGCCATTTTGGGGCAGTACATGAAGGTATTTGGGGTCGAGATGGGCTATTCACGGTTCGAATGCGTCCTGGAAGGTGTCATCTTGTAGCTCTCGGGGTGTAGACCTCGATTTGAGGGCTGTCCACAGCATCTGTGACGTCATTGGTGACGTCATCAGTAGGAGTAGTAGCGAAAGTGAGCATTTTGGGGCAGTGAAGGAAGGTATTTGGGGTAGAGATGCTCTATTCTCAGTCCGAATGCGTCGAGTGGGGTGTCATCTTGTAGTTCTCGGGATGCAGACCCCGATTTGAGGACTGTCCACAGCATCTGTGACGTCATTGGTGACGTCATCAGTAGGAGTAGTAGCGAAAGTGAGCCTTTTGGGGCAGTGAACGATGTTATTTGGTGTAGAGATGGACCATCCGCGTTGCGAATGCGTCATGGGAGGTGTCATGTTGTAGCTCTCGGAGTATAGACCCAAATTTGGGAGATATTTACAGCATCTGTGACGTCATTGGTGACGTCATCAGTACGAGTAGTAGCGAAAATGGGCATTTTTTAGCAGTGAAGGATGTTATTTGGTGCAGAGATGGACCATCCGCGGTCCAAATGCACCGTGTGAGGTGTCATCTTGTAGCAACGCCCACCAACACCATTCTTAATGCTTCAACGCCCTGGTGAAATAGCTCAGAAGCTCTGATATTCCATGGATTGTCACTAATTCTTCGAAATGCAGTGATGCCCGTCAACGCCCGTCGTTACACCTTAACACTCTAACATAACGCCATGATATAGACCGGAGACAGAACAACAACAGCAACAACAACAAGGATGACACATGAGAGAACAACAACAACAACAAGAAGTTTTTTTCATATAGTTTATTCTCCCCAATGTTACATCATACCTACGCTGGGGGAGCCGCGTTGGGTATATTTACAATTCAAGAAGATTCTTATCCAATCAGAGGCCACCATTTGCATGTTTCATATTCGTTCCTGTCCGTTAGATGTATTCTTGTCCAATCAGAAGTCTCCATTTCAAAAAATGCCATCTGAACCGTTTATTCTAATCATCGTCGGGCAGGCCAGGATACCGTTGAGGCAACATATCCTCAGATAGTTGCTTGCGCATTCTGAGTATCTATCAGTGCATGGGTGAATACTTTCGTCCGATGGGGGTGGTGGTCAGTTTAACCACGAAGAACGTAACATTGGTCATTATCTCCACTATCCACTTGGTGTTACAATTCAAGAAGACTCTTGTCCAATCAGAGGCCACCATTTGCATCTGTCATATTCGTTCCTGTCCGTTAGATGTATTCTTGTCCAATCAGAAGTCTCCATTTCAGAAAGTTCCATCTTCGGCTATGTTCGCTTTGAACCGTTTATTCTAATCATCGTCTGGCAGCCCAGGATACCGTTGAGGCAACATATCCTCAGATAGTTGTTTGTGCATTCTGAGTATCTATCAGTGCATGGGTGAATACATTCACCCGATGGGAATATTCCGTTCTTTGGTCACGAAGAACGTAACATTGGTCACACTCTCCACTGTCCACTTGGTGTTGGGGCGTTGTTTTTGGGCCCATTCCAAGGGATCCACGGTGTCCAGTTTCTCCAGCATCGTCTCTAGCGACACTCGGTTAATGATGGTAAACGGTTGGTCAAATACCTGGATGTTACTGCTCGGGTAAAAGTATCGGACTTGGACTGTCTCCTTATGCTGCAGCACATAACCAAACGCCAGATTCAATCTGAAGGCCGTAGTTTGATCTTTGAAGATGGCTTCCACGTAGCTACGTAGACGGGCGAGGTCGGTCAGTCGGAAATTGTAGATATCTGAATAGGGCGATGACGGTTGAAACAGTGCCGTATCATGGACCAATGGCGCCGATAGATGTCACCCACTGGATGAGCGTCCTGTAAGAGATCGCTAGGAACATTTATGGGCTCGTCCACAAAATGTTCGATGTTGTCAGGCGTATGACTCGAAACCGTAACGGTGGGGTCCGGTTGGATATCCAGGCTCTTCTGAACTGTGGGTATAGGCGGGCTCTCCGTGATCGCATCACCAGTGGCATTCGTCTCCCCGGGCTCATCTTCACTAGGTCTGACCCTCATGGGTGCCTCTTTAGTGGAAAGTTGTCGCTCATACCGTGGTGATGGACTATGAATCAAACGTTGGTGCTGTCTTAACTGACTGGGTCGTTTGAAGAGTTGACCACAACCGTTACATTGTTCCGTCGCGCCCTCGTGGAATGAGCGTTCGTGGCGCAGTAAATGATCCTCCCGATTGAATGACCGTGCGCAGGTTGTACAAGTATACCGTGCATCGTTGTGGGTGGAGGCCTCGTGGCGTCGTAAATTATCTAGACGAGTAAACTGCTTCTGGCAAGTTGTGCAAGTGAACATCTTTGTGGTTGACAGAGTGTCTGATGAAACGGCAAGGCCGCTTCCCTTTTATAGCACGCTAGCTGTTGATCTATTTTTAGCACATATAGGGCGATGACGGTGGAAGCAGTGTCGGATCATGGACCAATGGCGTCGATACATCTCACTCACTGGGTGATCTTCGGGTAAGAGATCGCTGGGAACATCCACCGCATCTTCCAGAAAATGTTCGTTGTTGTCAGGCTGGAAACAGTAATGCTAGGGACCGGCTGGATATCTAGGCTCTTCTGAGCTGTGGGTATAGGCGGGCTCTCCGTGATCGCATCACCAGTGGCAGTCTCCTCCCCGGGTTCATCTTCAGTGGATCTATCCCTCCTGGGTGCCTCTTTAGTGGAAAGTTGTCCCTCATGCCGTGGTGACGGACCATGAATCAAACGCTCATGCCGTTTTAACTGACTGGGTCGTTTGAAGAGTTGACCACATTCTTCACATGGACGCTTGGGTGGCCCATGAATTGAACGTTCATGGCGCTGTAAATGATCTGGGCGCTGAAACGACAGTGTAGGCCTACATATCGTACAGCTATACCGGGCGTTTCCATCGTGCTTGGTAGCCTCATGGCGGCGCAAGTCGTGCCGGCGAGTGAATGATTTCGAGCACGTAGTACAAGTGAACATCTTGGTGGTTGACAGAGTGTCTGATGAAACGGCCAGGCCGTTTCCTTTTTATAGCAAGCTAGCTGTTGGTCTATTTTTAGAATGGCGGCTCCAAAATGGCGGCATGGCGCCATTGTGCCCCAAACTGGTGTGGCCAAAATGGCGGCATGCCGCCATTGTTCCCCAAACTGGTGTGTCCAAAATGGCGGCATGCCGCCATTGTTTCCCAAACTGGTGTGTCCAAAATGGCGGCATGCTACTCGACAAGTTACTCGACAATGTAACGGTTGTGGTCAACTCTTCAAACGACCCAGTCAGTTAAGACAGCACCAACGTTTGATTCATAGTCCATCACCACGGTATGAGCGACAACTTTCCACTAAAGAGGCACCCATGAGGGTCAGACCTAGTGAAGATGAGCCCGGGGAGACGAATGCCACTGGTGATGCGATCACGGAGAGCCCGCCTATACCCACAGTTCAGAAGAGCCTGGATATCCAGCCGGACCCCACCGTTACGGTTTCGACTCATACGCCTGACAACATTGAACATTTTGTGGACGAGCCCATAAATGTTCCTAGCGATCTCTTACAGGACGCTCATCCAGTGAGTGACATCTATCGGCGCCATTGGTCCATGATACGGCATTGTTTCAACCGTCATCGCCCTATTCAAGATATCTACAATTTCCGACTGACCGACCTCGCCCGTCTACGTAGCTACGTGGAAGCCATCTTCAAAGATCAAACTACGGCCTTCAGATTGAATCTGGCGTTTGGTTATGTGCTGCAGCATAAGGAGACAGTCCAAGTCCGATACTTTTACCCGAGCAGTAACATCCAGGTATTTGACCAACCGTTTACCATCAGTAACCGAGTGTCGCTAGAGACGATGCTGGAGAAACTGGACACCGTGGATCCCTTGGAATGGGCCCAAAAACAACGCCCCAACACCAAGTGGACAGTGGAGAGTGTGACCAATGTTACGTTCTTCGTGACCAAAGAACGGAATATTCCCATCGGGTGAATGTATTCACCCATGCACTGATAGATACTCAGAATGCACAAACAACTATCTGAGGATATGTTGCCTCAACGGTATCCTGGGCTGCCCGACGATGATTAGAATAAACGGTTCAAAGCGAACATAGCCGAAGATGGAACTTTCTGCAATGGAGACTTCTGATTGGACAAGAATACATCTAACGGACAGGAACGAATATGACAGATGCAAATGGTGGCCTCTGATTGGACAAGAGTCTTCTTGAATTGTAACACCAAGTGGATAGTGGAGATAATGACCAATGTTACGTTCTTCGTGGTTAAACTGACCACCACCCCCATCGGATGAAAGTATTCATCCATGCACTGATAGATACTCAGTATGCGCAAACAACTATCTGAGGATATGTTGCCTCAACGGTATCCTGGCCTGCCCGACGATGATTAGAATAAACGGTTCAGATGGCACTTTCTGAAATGGAGACTTCTGATTGGACAAGAATACATCTAACGGACAGGAACGAATATGAAACATGCAAATGGTGGCCTCTGATTGGATAAGAATTTTCTTGAATTGTAAATATACCCAACGCGGCTCCCCCAGCGTAGGTATGATGTAACATTGGGGAGAATAAACTATATGAAAAAAACTTCTTGTTGTTGTTGTTCTCTCATGTGTCATCCTTGTTGTTGTTGCTGTTGTTGTTCTCTCTCCGGTCTATATCATGGCGTTATGTTAGAGTGTTAAGGTGTAACGACGGGCGTTGACGTTCATCACTCCATTTCGAAGAATTAGTGACAATTCTATGGAATATCAGAGCTTCTGAGCTATTTCACCAGGGCGTTGAAGCATTAAGAATGGTGTTGGTGGGCGTTGCTACAAGATGACACCTCACACGGTGCCTTTGGACCGCGGATGGTCCATCTCTACACCAAATAACATCCTTCACTGCTAAAAAATGCCCACTTTCGTTACTACTCGTACTGATGACGTCACCAATGTCGTCACAGATGCTGTAAATATCTCTCAAATTTGGGTCTATACTCCGAGAGCTACAGCATGACACCTCCCATGACGCATTCGCAACGCGGATGGTCCATCTCTACACCAAATAACATCGTTCACTGCCCCAAAAGGCTCACTTTCGCTACTACTCCTACTGATGACGTCACCAATGACGTCACAGATGCTGTGGACAGTCCTCAAATCGGGGTCTGCACCCCGAGAACTACAAGATGACACCCCACTCGACGCATTCGGACTGAGAATAGAGCATCTCTACCCCAAATACCTTCCTTCACTGCCTCAAAATGCTCACTTTCGCTACTACTCCTACTGATGACGTCACCAATGACGTCACAGATGCTGTGGACAGCCCTCAAACCGAGGTCTACACCCCGAGAGCTACAAGATGACACCTTCCAGGACGCATTCGAACCGTGAATAGCCCATCTCGACCCCAAATACCTTCATGTACTGCCCCAAAATGGCCATTTTACTTACTACAACCAACTGCGCATGCGCAGATTAACGCGACTTGCACTTAAAAACACATCATTCTGACTCTAACCCACACAAGCTTCACTTTGACACCTTCCACGACCCATTCGAACCGCGAATAGCCCATCTCTACCCCAAACACACACCCACATAGCCCAAAAAATGCCTGCTTTCTCTACTACGGCCAGGCTGCGCATGCGCAGACTATTCAACACGGACGAACCACTAGTGTAGTCAAGTGCTCCTGCATGAGAGCTTCAAAATAAGACCTCATACGACACCAATGGACCATTAGTGGCCCACCTAGACCCCAACACGTCCACCCAGTATGGATTTATACATACATTAGGCTTATACTCCAGTATATGGGTGTATATGAGCCTACCCAGGCCTCGGTGACTTTTTTCAAAAATTTCACCGTTTCGCTCCGGGACACTTCCTATCATGTTCTAAATGACGAGACTAAGAAAACAAATCCAAACAACCATACCGCAAATGTGTAGAAGTAGGTTTCCCAGTGGGACAAACATCGGTCCTATACCCCAGTATGGGACAAATTTCACCGTTTCGCTCCGGGACACTTCTTATCATGTTCTAAATGACGAGACTAAGAAAACAAACCCAAACAACCATACCGCAAATGTGTAGAAGTAGGTTTCCCAGTGGGACAAACATCGGTCCTATACCCCAGTATGGGACTATGTGGGTCTATATGGGTCTCGGTGACTTTTTTCAAAAATTTCACCGTTTCGCTCCGGGACACTTCCTATCATGTTCTAAATGACGAGACTAAGAAAACAAATCCAAACAACCCTACCGCAAATTTGTAGAAGTAGGTTTCCCAGTGGAACAAACATCGGTCCTATACCCCAGTATGGGACTATATGGGTCTATATGGGGCTCCTCGAACTTTTTTCAAAAATTTCACCGTTTGGCTCCGGGACACTTCCTATCATGTTCTAAATGACGAGACTAAGAAAACAAATCCAAACAACCCTACCGCAAATGTATAGAAGTAGGTTTCCCAGTGGGACAAACATTGGTCCTATACCCCAGTATGGGCCTATATCGGTCTCGGTGACTTTTTTCAAAAATTTCACCGTTTCGCTCCGGGACACTTCCTATCATGTTTGTCTTGACGAGAGTAAGAAAACAAATCCAAACATCCCTACCGCAAATGTGTAGAAGTAGGTTTCCCAGTGGGACAAACATCGGTCCTATACCCCAGTATGGGACTATATGGCTCTATATGGGTCTCGGTGACTTTTTTCAAAAATTTCACCGTTTCGCTCCGCGACACTTCCTATCATGTTTGTCTTGACGAGACTAAGAAAACAAATCCAAACAACCCTACCGCAAATGTATAGAAGTAGGTTTGCCAGGATGGTCCTATACCCCCCATACCCCAAATAGGCATTTTCCCGTCATTTAGGATAAAGTCCGTCTTCCGTATTTTTTCAGGAAAAATTTTACATACACCCACCCTGGAACTAGGGGGAGATAACTCTATTGATAGGCAAGCCCCGTTAAGCCCGGCGACCTATATACCCCCTATACCCCATATAGGCATTTTCCCGGATTTTTCGATAAAGTCCGTGTTCCGTATTTTTTTTTCAGGAAAAATTTTACATGCACCCACCCATGACTGGATGCCCCTTCACATAGGCTTCACATTGATACCTCATACAACTCCATCGGCCCATTAGGGGCTCCCCTAGATCCCAAAACGTCTATTTCCATACCCTTTTCCCACAATTCCCTGTCTGCGCATGCGTAGAATGGTGACAACGCTCGAGCCACCAGTCCAGTCAGATGCCCCCTCACATAGGCTTCACATGGATACCTCATACAACTCCATCGGCCCATTAGGGACTCCCCTAGATCCCAAAACGTCTATTTCCATACCCTTTTCTCACAATTCCCTGTCTGCGCATGCGCAGAATGGTCACAACGCCCGAGCCGCTAGTCCAGTCAAATGCCCCTTCACGAATGCTTCACACTGATACCTCACTCGACCCATTGGACCATTAGTGACTCGCCTAGCTCCAAAATGTCTATTTTCATACACTTTGGCCACCGCGCATGCGCAGAATGCCGATATGTCAACCCCACACCCAGCCCACCAGATGCCCCTTCACGAATGCTTCACATTGATACCTCATATGACCCCATTGGACCATTAGTGGCTCCCCTACATCCCAAAACGTATATTTTCATACCCTTTGGCCACCGCTCATGCACAGAATGATGCTATTTCAACCCCGCACCCAGCCCATTAGATGCCCCTTCACATAAGCTTCACTTTGATACCTCATACGCCTCCAATGGGGACTCCCCTAGCTGCAAAACGTCTATTTTCATACCCTTTGGCCACCGCGCATGCGCAGAATGATGCTATTTCAACCCCACACCCAGCCCATTAGATGCCCCTTCACATAGGCTTCACTTTGATACCTCACTCGACCCAATCGGACCATTTTATCTAGGGACTACTTTTTCTCCGCGGAAGCTTTTTCCCGCGACCGCATTACCGCCAGACATGACCGCATCACCGCGGAGGAATACATTGGAACTCTTCTGTGTTGGAGGTAGATTTTTGGTCAGAGGTCAAAATACTCGCTTCTGATTGGACGAGAGCCTCCCCGTGACCTCCCCAATATGCACATTTTTGAGGTCAATGTGACTCCATTTATGCTTTCCCTACTACTGATCTGCCGAACTATAAGTACTATAATACAAGTGAATTCGTGTAATTTTAGCCTGCGAATCTAAGAAAAATTGATGACTGGCCAGTGGATTGGTTGCAAATTCAAAGTAAAATTATCTCCGACTGAAATCGTTCTCCCTGTTGATCTGTTTTATGTAATTAAAGCAAATTGCGGAACATATAAAAAATGCCCCGACCGGACCTATGAGTCTGTGGAAGGGAGGGGGGTGTTTTCCGAGTTATTTTTAAGAATTACATAGCTGTGATATCTAGCATAATTCCTCATCGTCATCCTCTAACGGGAAGAATTGAAAATAACTGCAAAATTATGATCCTCGTGGAATTAGAAGAGCATTTCTAAGGTGGAATACACAAATATATGACAAAAGCACCTGTTTAAGATCTATCGTCTAGGATTCCCTGTTAAATTAGGCCTCACGTGTATAGAATCCACGGGTTGCGTACTGATTATTCCAATTAAACTATGTTAACAAACATTGACGATTGAATGTAATATGAATCAGCAAGACCGTCTGTAGGTTAGAATACAATATTAATTTGTCCCATTACGATAAACGTTAGCTATGATATTATTCAATATTAAAACAGCAGAGCATTTATTGTTGGATATATTTACAACGAACATCGACCACATTTACTGCATTTTAACCTATACCAAGACACTTGTGGTACCAGACCACTATTAAAAATAGTGCCGATCCATTTAGGCAACCTCTGCCATGCAAAGAAGTGAATTGTTTTCAATATTTTTTCCAGTCTCTGTTGCGAAGAATAATTGAAGGCCAGTGGTAGGTGATTGGAGTATGGTATGTGTTTGGTTCCGCTGTGAGTTTGATTTTAACTCAAGGCCTAATAAGGAGTTGATAAGAGGGACTATTTGGGTGCCTGTGCACCGCTTTCTGAAAGCAGAGAAAAAAGCCAAAATTATGACGTCATTTGTAGGAGCGCGCATAACTCAAAATTTCAATGGGCGACCCCCGTCAAGAAGTCTGTCCGCTTGTAGTACTTGAATTAAAGTACTTCTGGCCGAAATATGGAAGTCGAGACTTAGTTAATGAATCGAGGAGATGCAATTACGTTAACAGTTTTTAACATTGTCGCCAATGTAAATTTTAATAGTGGTTTGGACCCTTGTGTAAAGTCGAGTCGTGTGTACACTGGCGTGAATACAAGATGTATTTAGGTCGGGTCGTTCTGTAGGCAGGAAGCTGCTTATTGCTGACGCGGACCAGGAAGTTTTGTCTTCTGTGAAACTTATTCATATTTTCACCGTCTGTCGCAGAGATACCGGTATCGTGTACAGATTTTACAGACCGCTCATTAGAAATGCTTCATAAATATTGCTGAAGAAGGTATGTACATGTATGCGATTATGATTTTTACATGCAGTATGTTGATTGATACACGTAGTTTATGATCTTTCCTGTTCAAGATACAGTGTATACAGTTCAACATCGGTGTCTGGCCCATTCTCGCGATGCGATTTGTAGAAACAACTCGGCGGGGGAATCCCCCGATTTGTGGCATGCAACTAATCGGATGAAATAGGACCTGTTCTACATACGACTAAAATCGTTCGAGTGGTCTCACGAAGCAACGTAGCTGTTCGCTGCGAGTTGTTACTATAAATGGCGCTGTGAGAATGGGCCATAAAGCCATACAGTCGTTTCCAACGTTGGCATACCGCAGTGATCTAATTGATTTGAAACTTTATTCACAGTATATAAATAGATAAACATGATAAATATATTAACACAAAATCTGAAGCAATTATATCTAGGCTGGAATTAAAAATACCTACTTGTGACAGAGCAGATCTAACGCTGCCATTTTATAGTGCTGTCCCACTGAAATATCATGCCGTAGGCAGATATGACATCCCACTCAGTCACATTATACTGACACCGAGCGAACCAGTCCTTGTTCTATCTTCTTAATGCTGAGCGTAAGCGAGGAAGCAACAAGTTCCATTTTTCAAGTTTTCGGTATGACCTGGCCTGGGATTGAACCCAGTACCTACCGCTTATGACGCCGACGCTTTAACCATTAGACCATCGCAGTGCGGTACGTATCAGTCGATTTTATAATCAGACCAACGCATGGACGTGCGATGGATAGATTTTCTGTTATACTATATTGCACTTGACTTGTCATTAAGGTATGTCCCGAGAACTTTTAAACTCTCTACTAATTTCAATAAAGTTTCGGGGAGGTGGGTGAAATAGTCCGACTAGGTTTAGCAATCATGTCCTTTGTCTTCTGAGTATTGAGTAACAGTTTATTGCAGGAGAATCCGTTTGCTAAGCTCACGAATTGTCGTCGGCAAAGAGGATAATGCTAAGGATATTGGTAGTTTCTAAAATGTCGATTATATAAATGAAGAAAAGTATTGAACTAAGTTTTGAGCCCTGTGGCTCACCATATGTAATAGGTTTTGACAAAATGCCATTGAGAGATACACACTGATATCTCGGGAAAGTTAAACTTCGGGACCGGTCATTAATTGTTTCACTGAGACCATAATAATCCATAATAATTCAGTTTATATACATGTAGGAGGATTTAGTGATTCACTCCGTCGAAATCTTTCGATAGGACAAGAAATGTTTTTTCTCATCTTTAGCATGAATTACTTGGTCTTACAAGAGAGTATGAGAGTTGTCAACTAGAGAAAATCCCAGATTATTATAAGACGGGTTGTAACATCACTGCAAATATTGTTATTATATGGAGTTGTATCACAAAACAAAAGAATAAAACTAGAGCTTGTAGACTATTATATGTATCTTTGACTAAGATGCCTTGCGTCCAGAAATTCCATCAAATATTCTGATTTGATAGGACTGGAATTGATATTAACTGGTTACTCCACACTCCAGCATTATTTACCAGCCGTATAAGTAGGCCCCATGAAAAGAACTCTTGGGGTACCAGCCCCATCAATATTCAACGCCTGGTTTAATGGTCTGAGCAAGCCTGTTGAGTCCCCCTCAACAAAATGAAATGAGGCATACAAAGATTTTGATGAAGCTAGGAAAACACAGGAGTGCTACAGCGATACTGGAGTTGAATTCTAAACTTCATATTCAGGAATTGATCAATGCAATTGGAAGTTTGTTATGTCACCAAGTGATCAATTCTGAGCATAAATATATGCCGCAATATTCGCAGAGATATAATGAAACATTCAAAGAGCTTTTCAAGTTATAATATTGATTATTCAAAACATTATCCAAGCTACTATTTTGAAAAATATTCTTATCATAACAATATGTTACTAAGGCTTTTATTACCCCTGTCAGACCTTGGACAGGGGTTAGAATCGCTGTGCTTGTGACTAAGTTCATTCCAAAATTTTAACTGGAGATATAACTTTTTGAGGTCAATATGTCAAAGGTCATTGTTTTTAATTTTTTTGATTTTTTTTTATCTTGGAGAGGGCTCTTCATCATTTTTGTGAACTGCTCTGTTCAACACTTCATCAATACATGAGGGACCAATACTTCATGACATTTGGGTACCTTTTATTCATACTGAGTTATTTGTGTCTATTTGAATGACACAACTCATCAAGCCTGAATGTAAAATGGTAGCCATGGTTGTTCACTTCATCTAAATAACGTTTTTCACATTTTATTCAATTTTCAAAATTTATTTGATGTGAATTAACTTTTTTGTTTCTTTTGTCTTATATGACTCCTCATCAAATCCGGCGGGATATATGTCAGGTCATGGCTCTGTTTCAAAAAGGTTTAATGTCATGAAATCCTAATTACTGAATATGAAGGTATAACGATCTATGCAATTCATATTCATTAAAAAAATCATTCTAATTATTAAGTTTCCTTAAGAGCTTGGATACCAGGTGCTATGGTAACCATATTTCTGTATCTATTGATAAGTGACAAAGTGAGCTGTAAAAATAATGTTAATGGAAAGTAAAACATGTAATTTAGAAAAGATTTGCCACTATCTGTCTATCTAATTATCTCTAATTCACTGTGTGACATCAAGCTGATTTTCTTCACAAATTTGTACCAACCCCAAACAGACAGACGGACGGAGAGATATTACGGCTTTAATGATATAGATAGAATCTTCATATACATGGGTGTGTTATGTTATGGGTAAATTAAGTTCAGTTCTGTGAATGAATTTATCATGGCCATATTGTTGATGACCACACTTCTTTTGGAACTACAGAAAAGTAGTACACACCAGAAATGTATTGTCATTACACCATCGAATTTTCCTTTTGGACTAGGATAGTGACTTGCGTATAAAAGTTAATACCATGAACAAGTTGACAGTAAGAACCGGACCTGCTGAGTCAACTGCTGATTTTTGACAAGCTACAAATTAGACTAATCGAAATTAACAGATTTTGGTATTTCTGTTACCTAGCATGCCTATCCTCATCGCGATATTCAGCCGCTTCGAAGGAAAAAAATAATCAGTTCTTATTTTTAATGAGCATGTGACCCTCAATCGTGAAAAAAACAACAGTGCTCAACTGCACATGGCCGAGATCTTGCTTCGCGAAGACCAACATTCAATGTACAATCCCGAGCTGGTGTTCTAGGTATCACAATTATGGAATTCATATTTATTATAGTTACACCAGTTATCAGTAATTAGAAACCCACCCAAGGTTAAAGAGATAGTGGAGAAGCAAGGAGAGCGAACCGGAGCTCGATCGCTTCTCGACTGCGGTGCACAACTCGCACGGGCTCGAGTGTTCATTTAGCTCGAAACCCTCCGTCTCTATCGTCCCTATTCACGTTTCCTTCACTTAGTTACGCAGATCGAACCCGTGTTGTCAGCCTAATGGCCAGGTAAGATATTCTATGATTTATGAATGAGAGAGATCAGATTACACTAGCCAGCTCTCAGTCAATCAGCTCACCGGTTGCTGAGAAAGGAAGTTGAATACCTGCGAATGTAGCTTGACTTGTGATTTTGACAGATGGCGGGATTGTGCGTGGAAACCCGAACGAGTAGTTATCAGTTTAATATCACAGCTAAACTGTTGGTACAACAACATGTCACATGTCGAGTGGGTTGCATTGTGTATTGCACTGTCATATGACAAAAACAGAATGAATGATATTTAATTAAAGGAGAGGTTCGGGTATGGTAAAGCTATATTTCAACTGAAAGAGCTAGTCAATTGGTATTCAACTGTATTTTTTTTTTAATTTTTGGAAATTATTTTAACGCAGAAATAGTTAACCAAATTTTGTGCTACCGTAAAATTTACTAAACTCCAGGAAAGCGCCATTGTATTGTCACGTGACCTATTTTAGCCAATAGGAGTAAAAGTACGAAAACAGTGTGACGTAAGCTTGAGGCAGAACATGTGAACGCATCATGGAGCTGCATGCTCTGAAGTGCATAAAAAAACACACACAAACATATGGGGCCTAAATTGCAGTTTGTTTAGTAAAAATTGGCAAGAATTACTTTAAATACTAAATAGATCATACCATTTTCATTTCTAGTTGCCAGAACGCGGCTTTGTTCGCGCTCCCAACCACAAAGACACTTTATCTCTCCCGTAAGCCGTTGATGAGAGCAGTGTGTACACCGACACCGCTGCTCTGATCTTCCGTATCTGAGCGTTTCTGCTCGAATTGGTAGATCTGAAGACCAAACGCAGCTTCCTCGTCGCTTTCACCGCTGGGATCGGAACTGCCGCTCGTCGACATGATTTCACTCAATTTCGACTGAAGATTCCGTGGTGCACGTATATTACCCGAACAGACAGAAGAGCTCCATGCCTTGAAGCTACGTCATATCCGCCTTCTGGATACAGTACAATGGCTGCACTCTGAGGACTGCGAATTCGCGGTTTTAAAATGATTAGTACTCCTTAAAAAATATATTTATAAATGAGAAAAAATATCTTTTGGGTTCTATTTGCTGAGTTGTTTTAATATGTATCAAAGGCAACCAAACCCGAACTTTTCCTTTAAGCGTGTGTGTTCTTTGTTAGAAAATAATTGAGTATACTTAGTTATAGTTATGATATAGTTTTCATGAGTAGATGAAAGCATTGGTTTTTCGAGACTCCGTTTGTTCTTTCATATTCGATAACAGAGGAGCCATCACAAATACAACGGGACCCTGTACCATGTCGTGTTCTTGATTTACGTCGCCGGATTTCGACATTTTTGTTCCGTGAATAACGCTTGAAACACCAATGATATACCGCCACCTGCCTTCTTCAAAACTACATCTCTTCTCTCCTCAGCACTATATCTCAGAACTATTTTTTTGTTCTGTTAATTAATCCATGCCGAAATAATCGCACACAGTAGCAAAAACATCTCCCACAATAACTGACTGTCATCTAACAAATTCGTCATTATAAATCTAAATAGACCACACGCGGATTGCTCGCCTAAAATCTAAGTAAGCGGGAATCTGACTGGCGGCGTAAACAGAGCGTATTCCTCGTTGATTAATGGGCGGAAATTGACCTGATTATCAGTAATCTTCTGGGATGTCAGCACGGGTACTAACTGTGGTGGTTATGTGTAATAGCCGTATAGAGTACGATGTTCCGTCTGAGGCGATAACTATTATAATTGGAGCTGCGAGCAGCATCGAGCCGGGGACCAGGTCTACACAGGGCCTAATATCCAGGCCTATGCCGGAATGTGACCGACAAACCGTTCAGCTAATCGACAGTATTTTGCATACAGTGCAACAGACCATAGCCTTCCCAATATATCTCAGCAACCTAGTAATCTGTACCTATCAAGGTTCAAGAGAACAAACGCTTGCAACATGGATAAGGTTTATCACAAAATCCGTGTGTTCATATTCCAACAATTTTGATTGGTCGATGGTGGCCATCTTTTTTAACGGATGAACTTTATAAGTCATAATATTGGAGAACTCCAATGTGTACCAAGTTTCACGATGATCGGAGTAGCGGTTTCAGAAGAGAAAATCGTTGAAGGTTTGGCGCTAAATCCAATATGGCCGCCAAACCATTCAGCCAATCGAAAATATTTGGTTTCAGTGCAACAGACCATGGCCTTCCCGATATATCGCAGTGAACTAGAAATCCGTATCTATCAGGGTTCAAGAGAGTAAGCCGTTGCAAAATTGGCAAATTTTTTCACAGAATTCAAGATGGCGGCCAAACCACGTGACATAGGAGCAAAATTTTTGCATATTCGTGATCGCCATGTCCTATAACATATATTTCATAACTTTTCCGGTCAAAATCCGTTACTTGAAAATCCGACCATTTTGATTGGTCGATGGCGGCCATCTTTTTTAACGGATGAACTTTATAAGTCATAATATGGGAGAACTCTGTCCATTGATCATGTGTACCAAGTTTCATAGCGATCGGTTCAGCGGTTTCAGAGTAGAAGATCGTTTAAGGTTTTAAGCCTAATCCAACATGGCCGCCAAGGCATCTGACCAATCAGAATCAACTTAGTATATGCATTAGATCTCATCTCCCAGAATATATCCTGTAAGTTTGGTCTTAATCCACCGCATCGTTCTTGAGATATCTGTGGCGCAAAATCATGTGGAATAATAAGAATAATCCGAACGATTTCAATAGGGGACCAAGGTCCTCCGGACCTGGTCCCCTAATGATTGCATACTATATATATATATATATTTTATAAATATTTATTCAGGTTCACAAGAGCAGCAAGAGAAACACAATACAATCACAAAGAAGTCACATAACAGGAAAAACAGGCGACAACAATCCCTTGGACATATTAATGATACATATAGATATAAGTACTGTGTTTCCATAATTTCAAGTGTGATAGTAGAAACCCTTTGTTTATCTAGAAAAAAACAACAAACAGAAAGAAAAGAAAAACTACGTTTCATAGATACACACACAAAATTTTTTTTTTTAAAAAGTAGCTTATTGACAAGAAATATCAAAGTGAGCAGATTGAATACTAATTTATCAGAGTTCTCCAAAGGACCACCTTGTTTTGAATCGATCGTGTCGACATTGTATAAAGAATGACATCTTTTCAGTTTCGTAATACTGGTGTACTAAAGATTTAAAAGGTTTGATTCTGGGAGTATTCCCCTTCAGCTTACAATGGTACAGGTAACGTTTTGAGTTTTGAACACTTTATCATTACATACTATATTTGTCAGTGATGATGGCAATCTGATTAAAACCAGATCTATAAAAAACACTCCCCATCTTACATGTATTTGTTGCTCACGTAGATCTGGTATCAGCACACCAGTTTCTGTGTCCTGAGTATTGACCAATCACATAGCTTCCCCATGATTCAGTGATGTATGTTTGAAAACGTCAAGGTCAGGCCATAAGTGTGTGGGGAAGAGAGATTGACATTGAGATATTATGAGTAGAGAAATGTGTCCTGACATTGATCGATGATCTAATTATATTTAATGTTAATGGAATACCATCATTGTTTCTACAGAACAACATATTGATCCGATGAAACAAGCTAAAATATATGAGATTAAATTTACAAATATCGTACACCTGTCGCCTCCTTGTTACAAAGTCAAGTGGGCCAGACGCGTGGTCTTAATCGGCGAAAGCTGTTTTTGAACACGGAAATCCGGGCCTTGGTCTCCGATCTTGAATCATCTTGAATCAACATGTAAGATTGAGAGCGTTTTTTTTTTGGATCTGGTTTTATCAGATTGCATACAAAAGTTAACCTATTTTATCAAGGAGATATTCTAGTTAATGAGGTAGCATGTTTTAAGATTATAGCTCGAATTTCCAAATTCATGCTAATGGTAAAGGCTCATCCATCGTTCTCTATACGGCTAATGCACAGAGCTTCCCCAGTCGATTTGCGTAGCTAAGTGAAGGAAACGTGCGAGGGACTATGTGGGACTTCACTGTGCGTATACTAATCGGTAAATAACTCTCATTGACAGAAACAATGAAAACACAGGCGTTCAGTCGACCGACTATTAACACATTTTTATTACTAACCATCTGCCTTGTGCATAGGCTCCGGTTCCACGACCACATATAACCACGTTTCCGTTTTAGGGTAGAGTCATACGAGGATAACTTAAGTCCTTTCTTTACTCAAGTGCCAGTAACTGGAAAGGCTCAGTCTGTGTATAGTGATAAGAACAGTCCATGCAGTGTTTACTCTATTTTTAACCCGGATCTACATGCCGAATTGAGATTTGGATTAGAAGTAATAACCATATAAAGCACAGCTTCGCCATAAATCTGAAAGGGTAATATAAAGACCTGTGTGAACCAGGTGGACATTTTTTTGTGCCTTTTTGCTCCGACATATAATTAACGTTGGTGTTAACCCCTCAGATATTTTTGCATCTATAACTCGATCACCGATCGATAGATTTCGTTAGCTAGAGACGAAGAGGAAAAGCGTTAACGAGTGTGACAAGTACCCTATTACACTGCTTCACATTATAGAAATCTATGGAATATGAGGTTTCTAGTTCCAAAGTGTACTCGCATTATTAAACTTCGAATTTGTATACAACTAGTTTAAACGTATACGAATGTGAGGAGTTGATCTTCTTCCAGCTGCAACCTGGCCAGACACAGAGTTGGGCCGTATTGATTACAAATGATTACATCTGTATTGGAATCTAATAATGTTTAATTAATAACTAAAGCCGAGTCATCTTTAGAAACTCTCACAGGTATTAATAAAAAAACATAGTTTGGAGCATAATATAAACGCTGTAGGGGGTTCGTCTCTAATCTCATCGGCTTTCACCGTACCGTCATCTGCGCTGCTACCAGTTTAATCAAATCTCGGCCGAGATTTGTCCATGTTTTTTTTGAGTCGGTATACGAGCACAGCGAACGTAACCACCAGATCCCGTAGGTTTTCTCGCAAGTGCGGTCAATGTGCCTTTCTCGCACATCAATTTAAATTGTCAGTTTCTGTAGGTGTCATTATAGGGACTCAACCTCCCCACAGCGCATGCTCCGTTTCACAGGCTCACTCCACTTCAATCTGTAACCATCTCGGTCATCTATACGCGGTAAGACTGACCCTGGGATCGTGTGTATCCATTTTCAGCCTACTTTCGGCAACTGCAAGAGGGAATTTCCAGAAATCAATACCACGTGACGTCGTCAGTCAATCAGCTGAAGTCTACCGACGTAACCCCAACGTAACCCGCCATTTTCGAGTCATGTGATGTCCTACTTGTGCCAAATTACAGATCTATCACACCTCTTGGATGATACGAAAGTTATTAATACATATATAAGTGGTATGAAAACCTGTAATTTATCAGATTTCTCGAGTCTGTTCTCCGCCGGATGAAGGCCGAACAGAACAGAAAGTACCGGATATCACTCCGCCATAATGGAGACACACGATTCGCAAGCCATTTTATGGATGGCGAAGTTTACGCAAATGACTCCACTTATGTCCCTGCCACCAGTAGCGGAAGTTGACCTTTACTACGTTGCTATGACGTATAGGGGAAAACCCACGTACATTTACACACGGTTCAGTTTGAATCCGGCCGAATAACTCCTTCAGTTTTGCACATAAGCGAACTATTTCTGTCCAGATAGACACGGAAAATAATCTCCAGATAATTCGTTTTAACGCTAGGTCAACGGAGATTTTATGCAGACTTGAAAAGTAATCGAAATGTTCGGCGACCATCTATTTTACTAAATATGATGTCACTTCCGGCGATGTGTGCGCGGCCGGGAATCCTGTCCAAAAATCTGTCTGGTGGCTGGGATATTATTAGACCCCAGCGAGGTGGTTGATAGGGACTGAGGATTCTGATTTGCTGAAGCTACGTACCCGTAATAGGCAGTAAATATCGATGCCTGGGAACATAACTTGCGGATGATAAACATGTAGCATATAAATACAAAAAGTTATAAATACTTTGATTTGATTTTGAGCTTGGAAGATGCCATCATTCGAGATTGTTCGAAAAAACTGTCAGTTCGAAATTGGCGGACTACATCAGTCAAAACGCAGCCAAAATAAGGGGACATAACTCTTAGCTGAAATTCGTTAAAATATCCTCAAAAGTGGCAAGTATCATACAACTAATTTGATCTCTTTTTGTTTAAGTGATAGATAGGTGATGCTGACATGACCCCTTTCAAATAATCAATCTTTTTTTCAGGCCTATAACCATTGCCATGATTGTGCGATTCGCTTTTCCACACTGTGATCCGAAATTACCCACGGTAGTTCTCCACGGAAACATGATTTCGATCTCAAATTGTTTAAAGGTACACAAAAGGAAAGCAGAAATATTTTACTTAGGCTACATCTGAATCGTCTGCACAAGTCCAGGTAATCCCGAAGTCCTCGCAGAGGGTTTACCTGGACCTTTTTGTTGATTTGGATCACAGGGCTAAGTAGCACTGTTTTGTCAGAGATTTTATTTTAAAATTAATTTTTTTTTTATTTTAATTTTCTTTTTTTTTGAACATCTTTGAAACACTAAATTATTATATAGCTTACTATAATACTCATACATGGTCATATTTTAAAGCGCGAGCCCGTGCTTGCCAAGCATGGAAAATTACACTATTTAGTATATACCCTATACATTGACCAGGTGAACAACGGGCCCGGGCCTCGAAAATGACGCTGAGAGAAAACACCACCTTCTTTTAAATCGGTCTAGCGATCGAACCAGCGCACGAAATGTGCCAAAGTTGTATGCGATAGAACGAGGACATGCTATAGTTTATGTCGACGTGTCATTATCTCAACAACTGTTATTAATTATCACTGTACACCCAGATGAAGTCCGATGTTACGCTGAATTTTCTTTAGTCGGACAAGATCATGGGCAGAATTTGTCAACGTAAACCGCACTGGACAGGCAGTTTTGGCCAGTCACCGCATAAATTGGTATGCTTTTTCAGCGCATGGATTTACCATATGGCGATGTCATGGAGTAATGTCAGCACAGGTACGTTATGTATTGACACCCTGCTTGAAAAAGCAGAGCGATGATTGAAGAGATGACTGGCCAAAACTGCCTGTCCAGTGCGGTTTACATTGACAAATTCACGAGGATGCATGTGAATTTGTCTTCAATCTCCCACGATCATGATTGGGACGAATGGTGTAATTATCTTTCAAGCTATCCAGGATGCGTCATCCTAACTTAAGTAATCGAACTACAGTTTGAGATACGATGTGTATCACGAACAGAATCAGGGTGTACGAGAATCTATAAGTGTGTACTAGTGAATTTATAGATATGGGGATGTAGCTCTACCGCACTGGGATATGAAAGACCTGTACTTTAAGGCACATAATTTAGTTTACACGGCCTACTTTGATGGCCTCGCTTTCAACTGAAAACCGTACAATTGCAAGGCATACATTTGTTTTATACACGACCTATTTCCTTTCAAAACCAGCGTAATATGATAATTGAGGTTTGTGTACAGCGTTATGTATATGAATTTATGTCGTCTCTTTCTGTATAGACATGCACCTGACGCGGACCTGGAAGTTTTAAAGTTTTGGCCTCAGTGCAGCTCATTCGGTAGTTACTCCGTTCGCCGAAGAGAAACTGGTATTGTGAAAAGATTTTACCAGGCCGTGCACTAGGAAGGCTCCGTAAATATTGCCGAAGAAGGTATGTATGCGATTATGATTATTGCATGCGGTATTTTAATTGTTACATGAAGTTGGTACTCTTTCTTGCTCAAGATACAGATAACCAACATGATTGGTATAAAACCGTACAATCGTTTCCAACGTTGGTAAAATATATTGCGTACTGTTTTGCGATATAGTGACGCTAAAAGGTAGAAAGAAATGCAGATGGGTGAATACATTGGTAATATATTACAATAATCATTAAATTTAGTTACAGGAAGTATATTCATTTCTTGGAAGAGCGGTGCAGTATGTACATACATTTATCACATTTCAGAGTAAATTGTAGGGTTTTGATTGGTTAATTACCATAGTGCATTAGACCGTATTCGTTATCCACCGTTGGTATACCAATTCAGAATTCTCGTATACCAATGCTGTGAAGGACGCGCGTGCCCATATACCAACGCAGTCAAGGACGCGCGTGCAACACCTGCAGGCAAAGCCTGTTTCAGGCGAATTTGTCTGCGCGAGTTTGTATGGGCGAGTTCCGCTACTGGAACAAGTTGTGCGAGGCAAATTGTGTATTTGCGGATGAAGATAAAATAAATTATCATCCAAAGCTTTATATGCCACATAAACAGGAACGTCAGAATGTCAGCTAAGTATTTCATCCAGTTTATTGTTCATCGCGGAACAGATCGAAAAGAGATCGAAGCTGCCTGTCCGACTCACGATGTCTTACGTTGTCGTTGTTCAATGTTGAGTTATGCCTGTTTTTCTTTTGAGTTGGTGATATATGTTAAACCAACCAGAAAAATAGCTCTTCAATGTGATAAATTCGTTATACCAGTGTCTTGCGTTGGTATACAGGCTGATATTTCGTCTCGAAGACAAATATTTTCACTCGCCCTTCGGGCTCGTGAAAATATTTATCTTCTCGACGAAATATCAGCCTGTATACCAACGCAAGACACTGGTATAACTTATAGTATTTATCGATTAAATTAATGATATTTGCCGATTAAATGTAAATAGCATGGTTTTGTAACCAGGACCAACACTTGGACGTGCGATGGTTAGGTATTCGCCCATACTATATTGCAGTAAGTGATGTAAGAATAGAATAATTTGAAATATGGCAATATTAAGACCATAGTCAGGTCGGCCGTAGTGGCTGTCCGAGAAATGGTAAAGTCAGAAGATCAATTCTCCATTTGAGTCTGAAATACCACAACAAAACTTGACAATATTTATTGCCCATGTCAGAGAAGAATGAAATGACAAGCAATTTATTACCTTAATTCCATGAAATCACATTCAGCATTCAAACTGTGATTGAAAAGCAAAAATGGCCAGTGTAAACTCACCAGTTGTTGGTAAATGTTTCCTACATACAGCACACCTTACTATGTGTTTATTCTGGTCAGGTAAAATAACCCTGGGTGCACAACATCATTCATGTGTGTCAAGACAGACAGCTGCTAGGATACACATGTATATGTAGTACAAATGTGAGATGTCAGCATGAGAAAAAGTAGCACTTCGTCGACAAAGAGGATAAAGCTGGGAATATTGTGTAGTCTTTAATATGCCGTTGAAATAAAGCAAGAAAGGACCAGTTAATGAAAGAGCTGCAAATTAGTTTTCATAGGGAGGTTTTCTATATGTGGTGTTTCACACTGTAATCAAATGACCACGAAGAAATGAGACTACATTGTTCTTTCAAAGCTATCCGAGGTATGGCTCAAACTGATCGTATCCAACTAATGGCATTCAATTTAATTGAGAACTGTTGTTCTGTTGTGGCTGTACCGTAACATCCACCCAGGAAACCCTCACGTACCCCAGTCTGACGCCTACGTGCCGTTCGCCAGATTCGAATGCTGAAATAGATCAGTTTCATTATTTTGTCGTCCCAATAGCAAAACCTGGAGGCCGTACTAATCAACCCACTTATGCATGCAAGTTACACAATTAGCGGACATTATGCCCTGTTGAAAACTTTGTGGGGAACCCCCAATTAAATCCTCGTTTTGTTCAATGCTCGCCTTATCTATGAATAGGATCACTTATATCCGATATGTCGGACAATTGCAAGAAATATAACCATTCACTCAGTATAAAGAATACAGGTAAATTGGAGCGATATGCAAGAGGTGAGAAAATCTGACGACGTCTGGCGACTAAAAAGCAACCATGTGACTCTACAGGAAAGTTTTCCCCGGTACGAGGATACGGTGGATTCTCGAACGTACCGTGGTCTTAGTGTATCAGCCGCGCTTTAATTGTAGCTACTCATGTGGAGATTATGAAGTATCCACACAACCTTTATCACGGAATTAGATGCACTAGCTTGGAAGCCGTGATGACACATCAGCTAAAAAAAAAAATAACTCAACTGATGTTTATGGATGAGCATCGTGGACGTCTGATGGAGTAAACGCCTCAACATGAAGTAAACCTAGTAAATGCAAGTATACCCACAAAAACTAACCTGTAATGCACAACGTGGTACGCCTTAAATTTCCCACCAAAACAATAAATCTACATATATTTGTCGAATGGTATGTACAGAGAGGGGGCCTCTGAGAGGAACGACCCACCAGCAGAATCCTGCCATATAGGTAATAAATTGGAGGAATATAAGATGTGGGACAAATTGACGACGTCTGGTGACTAGCATTCTGAACATACCTTCTCTGTCTATGTGAACAGTAGGTGAATGGGTCAAGGATGGCGATAACTTTATAATCTATTTTTTACGAGTCTTTGTGAAAGTCATTACATAGCTCAGTAGTAGTATAACGGCATTACAGACCGCATTTTGACGAGTGCGCAGGTGTTTCTGCGCAGATTTGTGGAGGAAATGTGGAGGTCACGGGAGGTCACGGGAGGGTCACAGAGGTCAAGTGCAGTATAGTTCCGGCAGAAGGACCAAAAGCTACCTCCAATCCAGGAGAGTTCCAATTGTTGGAGGGGATGTATTCAGGATGTATTCATCCGCGGTGTTGCGGTTTGGCCGCGGTTTTGGCGGTGATTCGGTCTCGGGAAAAAGCTTCCGCGGAGAAAAAGTAGTCCCTAGATAAAATGGTCCGATGGGGTCGAGGGAGGTATCAAAGTGAAGCTTATGTGAGGGGGCATCTGATGGGGTGGGTGTGGGATTGAAATATCGGCATTGTGCGCATGCGCGGTGGCCCAAGGGTATGGAAATAGCCGTGTTGGAGCTAGGGGAGCCCCTAATGGTCGAATGGGGTCGAGTGAGGTATCAACGTGAAGCCTAGGTGAAGGGGTATTTGATGGCTGGGTGGGTGCATGTAAAATTTTTCCTGAAAAAAAAAATACGGAACACGGACTTTATCGAAAAACCTGGGAAAATGCCTATATGGGGTATGAGGGGTATATAGGTCGCCGGGCTTAACGGGGCTTGTCTATCAACAGAGTTATCTTCCCCTAGTTCCAGGGTGGGTGTATGTAAAAATTTTCCTGAAAAAATACGGAATACGGACTTTATCCTAAATTACGGGAAAATGCCTATATGGGGTATGGGGGGTATAGGACCATCCTGGGAAACGTACTTCTATACATTTGCGGTAGGGTTGTGGGGTCTCGTTTTACTCGTCTCGTCATTTAGAACATGATAAGAAGTGTCCCCGTGCGAATCGGTGAAATTTTTGAAAAAGTACGATATAGCCCCATATAGTCCCATACTGAGGGTATAGGATCAATGTTTGTCCCCCTGGGAAACGTACTTCTATACATTTGCGGTAGGGTTGTGGGGTCTCGTTTTACTCGTCTCGTCATTTAGAACATGATAGGAAGTGTCCCCGTGCGAATCGGTGAAATTTTGAAAAAAGTCACCGAGCCCCATATAGTCCCATACTGGGGTATAGGTTCAATGTTTATCCCCCTGGGAAACGTACTTCTATACATTTGCGGTAGGGTTGTGGGGTCTCGTTTTACTCGTCTCGTCATTTAGAACACGATAGGAAGTGTTGCGGAGCGAATCGGTGAAATTTTTGAAAAAAGTCACCGAGGCCTGGGTAGGCCCATAGGCCTATACTGCATGGCTATGGGTGTATAGGCCCATACGGGGTGGACATGTTGGAGTCTAGGTGAGTCCCTAATGGTCCAATGGGGTCGAGTGAGGTCTTATTTTGAAGCTCTCGTGGAGGAGCACTTGACTACACTAATGGTTCGTCCGTGTTCAATAGTCTGCGCATGCGCAGTCTGGCCTTAGTATAGAAAACAGGCATTTTGGGTGCTATGTAGGGGTGTGTTTGGGTTAGAGATGAGCTAATCACGGTTCGAATGGGTCGTGTGAGGTGTCAAAGTGAAGCTTGTGTGGGGTAGAGTCAGAATGGTGTGTTTTGAATGCATGTCGCGTTAATCTGCGCATGCGCAGTTGGTTGTAGTAAGTAAAGTGGCCATTTTGGGCAGTGAAGGAAGGTATTTGGGGTCGAGATGGGCTATTCACGGTTCGAATGCGTCCTGGAAGGTGCCATCTTGTAGTTCTCGGGGTGTACATTCCGATTTGAGGGATGTTCGCGTCATCTGTGACGTCATCGGTGACGTCATCGGTACGACTAGTAGCGAAAGTGGCCATTTGCGGGCAGTACATGAAGGTATTTGGGGTCGAGATGGGCTATTCACGGTTCGAATGCGTCCTGGAAGGTGTCATCTTGTAGTTCTCGGGGTGTACATTCCGATTTAAGGGATGTCCGCGTCATCTGTGACATCATCAGTGACGTCATCAGTACGAGTAGTAGCGAAAGGGGGCATTTTGGGTGCTATGTAGGGGTGTGTTTGGGGTAGAGAGGCACCATCCTTGGCTCGAATGGGTCGTGGGGGGTGTCAAAGTGAAGCTTGTGTGGGGTAGAGTCAGAATGGCGTGTTTTTGAATGCAAGTCGCGTCAATCTGCGCATGCGCAGTTGGTTGTAGTAAGTAAAGTGGCCATTTTGGGGCAGTACATGAAGGTGTTGGGGTAGAGAGGGACCATCCTTGGTCCGAATGCATCGTGTGAGGTGTCATTTTGTTGCTCTCGGGGTGTTCATTCCGATTTGAGGGATGTCCGCGTCAGCTGTGACGTCATTTGTGACGTCATCGGTACGAGTAGTAGCGAAAGTGGACATTTTGTGGGTGCGTGGGGGTGAGTTTGGTGTAGAGAGGGACTATCCTTAGTCCGAATGCGTCGTGTGAGGTGTCATTTTGTAGCTCTCGAGGTGTACATTCCGAGTTGAGGCATGTCGGAAGCATCTGTGACGTCATTGTTGACGTCATCAGTAGGAGTAGTAGCGAAAGTGGACATTTTGGGGCAGTGAAGGAAGGTATTCGGAGTAGAGAGGAACCATCCTTGGTCCGAATGCGTCCTGAGAGGTGTCATGTTGTAGCTCTCAGGGTGTACATTCCGAGTTGAGGGATATCCACAGCATCTGTGACGTCATTGGTGACGTCATCAGTAGTACGAGTAGTAGCGAAAGTGAGCATTTTGGGGCAGTGAAGGATGGTATTTGGTGTAGAGATGGACCATCCGCGGTGCGAATGCGTCGTGTGAGGTGCCATCTTGTAGCAACGCCCACCAACGCCATTCTTAATGCTTCAACGCCCAGGTGAAATAGCTCAGAAGCTCTGATATTCCATGGAATTGTCACTAATTCTTCGAAATGCAGTGACGCCAGTCGACGCCCGTCGTTACACCTTAACACCATGATATAGACCGGACAGAGAACAGCAACAGCAACAACAACAATGATCACACATAAGAGAACAACAACAACAAGAAGTTTTTTTTCATATAGTTTATTCTCCCCAATGTTACATCATACCCACGTTGGGGGAGCCGCGTTGGGTATATTTACAATTCAAGAATATTCTTGTCCAATCCGAGGCCACCATTTGCATCTGTCATATTCGTTCCTGTCCGTTAGATGTATTCTCGGCTACTCTTGT
>JAVTVY010016201.1:0-59955 GCA_036873755.1 Hanleya hanleyi | reverse complement strand
TTTGGGGCAGCATAAATTATTGAATGGTTTGTTTCAGTCTCAAAATGCAGGCTATATTCATCTAGCTAGTTAATGTCCACAATGTCCAGGCTGCACTGCACCTGGGTGTGTTTAGATAAAGGATTTGCTAGATGCACTGTGTACTAACTCAAATCTAACTGGTATGAATAGGGGCCTAGCTTTTAATACATCTTGAGAAGAGTAAATATGATTATAAAGCCATTTACCAGTCTCATGTCCTACTACACTACAGGAGGTTTGTACAGAGATAAATGCTAACAGAACATAGGTCCATCTATGGTAATGTATGTTGTCTAGGATTATGATAAACCATAGAGCCTACTGTTTTAGTAGGCTCCATGGATAAACAAAGCCCTGTTCTGATACATGTGTTTCCTGTCCATTTATCATCATCATTTATCAAGTTACTGATGACCCCCTCTATACACAGTCTAGTTACACATGACCCCCCCTTCGTAGGGCTCGAAGTTATTGGTGACCCCCCCTCAAATTCCACCGCCCCCCCCCCCTCAGGATAAATTTTGAATGGTCCCTATGTTTCGCTCGATGCTATTCATCGGCCAATTTCTCCAACATTGGATACAGAGAGCAAGTCCACGGATCACACACATATGCCCTCAGTGTTCGTATTCCATATCATGCAGATTTCTCTCCGATACGAACTTTCGTCATGGATGATAAAGGATGGGACTGATCCTCAGGCTGAATCAGAACATACTGGATTATTTATGACCCCATCAATCCAAGTTACTAAATTATGTCAAGTATATAATTGTCAGGCATGAGAATTGCTCAAGATTAAAACCACCAAAAGCATGGAAAAATATCCTCCGTAAAGAAAAAAGAAAGAATTTGAATGTCTTGAATAGAAAGCAGACACATTTGAAATTTAATTTTCAACAAAAAACACTGAAATCAGTGTTTCCGCTGAATATTATCATTCCTGAAAAGTACATTGGACTATATATATCTGGGTAGGATATACCTGTATTACATGTATAGTATATATGATTTCAGGACTTTATCACCTTCATGGTGATAAGTTCTGCAGGTGTGGGTATCACATACATGGTGATAAGTTCTGCAGGTGTGGGTATCACGTACATGGTGATAAGTTCTGCAGGTGTGGGTATCACATTCATTGTGATAAGTTCTGCAGGTGTGGGTATCACATTCACGGTGATAAGTTCTGCAGGTGTGGGTATCACATTCACGGTGATAAGTTCTGCAGGTGTGGGTATCACATTCATGGTGATAAGTTCTGCAGGTGTGTATCGCCACATTCATTGTACTGCTCCTGCAGGTGTGCATTTCACATTCATGGTGATAAGCAGGTGAGTATAACCTTCATGGGTGATAAGTCTCTAAGGTGCGGCACTTAAGCATTCATGGTGATAAATTCCTGGGTAGGTGTGGGTATCACCATGGAGTGATAAGTTCCGGGTGGTGGCGTGGGTATCACATTCATGGTGATAAGTTCCAAGGGGGTGTGGTATCACATTCATGGAGATAAGTTATGCAGGTGTGGGTATCACATTCATGGTGATAAGTTCAGCAGGTGTGTGTATCACATTCATGGTGATAAGTTCTGCAGGTGTGGGTATCACCATGGTGATAAGTTCCGCAGGCGTGGGTATCACATTCATGGTGATAAGTTCTGCAGGTGTGGGTATCACATTCATGGAGATAAGTTATGCAGGTGTGGGTATCACATTCATGGTGATAAGTTCAGCAGGTGTGTGTATCACATTCATGGTGATAAGTTCTGCAGGTGTGGGTATCACATTCATGGTGATAAGTTCTGCAGGTGTGGGTATCACCATGGTGATAAGTTCCGCAGGCGTGGGTATCACATTCATGGTGATAAGTTCTGCAGGTGTGGGTATCACATTCATGAAGATAAGTTATGCAGGTGTGGGTATCACATTCATGGTGATAAGTTCTGCAGGTGTGGGTATCACATTCATGGTGATAAGTTCTGCAGTTGTGGGTATCACCATGGTGATAAGTTCTGCAGGTGTGGGTATCACATTCATGGTGATAAGTTCTTCAGGTGTGAGTATCACATTCATGGTGATAAGTTCTGCAGGTGTGGGTATCACATTCATGGTGATAAGCTCTGCAGGTGTGGGTATCATATTCATGGTGATAAATTCTGCAGGTGTGGGTATCACATTCATGGTGATAAGTTCTGCAGGTGTGGGTATCACATTCATGGTGATAAGGTCTTCAGGTGTGAGTATCACATTCATGGTGATAAGTTCTGCAGGTGTGGGTATCACATTCATGGTGATAAGTTCTGTAGGTGTGGGTATCACATTCATGGTGATAGGTTCTGCTTGTGGGTATCACATTCATGGTGATAAGTTCTGCAGGTGTGGGTATCACATTCATGGTGATAAGTTCTGCAGGTGTGGGTATCACATTCATGGAGATAAGTTCTGCAGGTGTGGGTACATGTATTCACTCTTCCAATGAATAATGAAAGTATTGTTTCTCGGTTATAAATAAAATACTCTTGGCGTAAATAATTTATTTCATGTTTCGACATGTGCAGGGTCCCTAAAGAATGTTTATGATATTGAATATTAGTCATCGGGTACACTTGTTCAACCTCAAGTTGCAAACTTATAATTGCACCTTGTCCCCCATTCACCATGCATTAAAACTGACCTGATAACACTGGCGAATTGTTCAACCCGTAAGCCCTGCCTAAAGAGAAGAATGGTATTGATGGGAGCAGACAGTGGTTAGAATATCTCACAGTCGAATTTTGATAAATTGGCATGAAGAATATACAAATATGATATAAATATTGTACATCAAAATGGGACGATTCCAAATCTCTACGTGAGGTGGACATATATAAAAATAACATAGGTCAGGCATTTACATATCTTGATCAGCCTGTCGGAAAATAACCACTCCACGTCTAAAAATACGCAATGGAACAGGGAAGACAAATTAATCACCCATTTCACATACTGCGGTGGTTGTACAATCCATGTTTTAGGATCATGAAATATGTGTATTATATTTTTCTACAATCACCACCAAAGTCGAAAAATAACAACAAAAAAACGTCTGCGTCAATAGCAATATCTATATAAAGCTATTTTGCAATATATTCTTATTAACATGGCAGTGTGACTAACGTCACAGGGCCTACGAAGTAGGATTTGATATGATTTAAGTGTGAACCTTGACCTAAGACTGGCCATTAGCTTATGTCAGGTAACACTGACCTAATTAATCGCATTTCCATGGTCTTAGGAGGCATTGGGACATGTTTTTGCCTATTTCGAGATTTATAGGTTTATCCCCTAATGCACGTTCATGCCAAAAATCAAGGTTCTAATGTCAACGGTTCTCCTTATTTTACCGAAGAAAGGATTCAGATGGACTGACTCACTGACTTACTCATTACCGGACAATTTGCAAATGAGACCCTATTTCGCAGGAACATGTGCCAAAATTGGTGAGTTTCACAAAAGTAAGGAGGAAATGGTTGCAAAGGATACATATGTAATCTTGGTAATGTCTTGTACGAATTTCATATATGATTGCAGTTGAAACAGCGAAGGATATGGAGCTTCTCTACATTCACACAAAGTCAAAAGGTAAGTGATAATATGCAACGATGGTGGCAATATATAACGGCAGGATCTCACAAGAAATCATATGACTACATGCAGCCAACTCTGTACATTCACACCTCTTTCATAAACAGGTAAAACTGAGTTTAGCATTCCTCGCTATTCTCAGAAGAAGGAAAAAACAGGCATTCGAACAACACAGACTTCTTGCAAAGTTAAATGGCTGAAAATCCGATCGTGCAAATTCTGGTTGTCAGATGTAACATGCAATATCAGCCGTCGTTCAGGAAAGAAATTCCGCGTCAATAATCGAAAGAACTTTATCATAAGACAGCATCAACTTTAATATGCATGAACTGATAATGAGAAAAGAAGATGGTATCCTGCAAGAGGGAAGGTCAACAGTTTTCAATAATGGCAGCAAGATATCAAGATGTTCTTCACATAAAATCTTTACCACTGACCAGTATTCTTTATCTAAATGAATTTCCAGGTCGTTTTTTTTTCATGGAATGATGTACAGGAGTAGCACTTTGATTGTGACTGTTCATTTGAAGAATACACAATATACCAACGGCCACTAGTCCCCGGTTAAGCGGAATCGGACAAGATTCACGAAACATGCATTCATACATACACACAAACCGAACGCAATATTCCAACTCATCGGTTTTAGTCATCACGAGTGAAAGGTCATAGTCCACCAAACCGTAGTCAATTATCAAATGTTCTCAATGTACAAAACATGGCTTGGGTACGCCCTTCCCGTCTAGATGAGGAAACGTAAACAAGGGGACCTACCCTACCATCCTTAGCTACACTCCGCCATAGAGAAGCATATGACGAGAGGAATTGTTCGTATATGACCTGATCAGGTCGACGATGTTCTCGTGTCCACAAACTTCAGCGACGTACCATGGAGTGCGTCCATATTTTGTAGGTTGCTCGGGATCGGCACCTCGGGTCAATAAGAGAGATGCGATATCGAAATGGCCACATACTGCGGATACGTACAAGGCCGTCCATCCATACGAATTGGCTTCGTTGACACTGATCCCTGATCCGTCGCTGGATCTGTAGTCCAACATGTATTTGACCTCATTCTGTTCACCCGCTCGAACGGCCCGGAGCAATGTGGTCACGCGCGAGTCGTTTTGCTGAGTCAGGAGTAAGACCAAGTCACGAGACCGACACTCCTCCACGCGGGATGCACCCCAAGATCGGAGAAGTGAGACGATATCCCAATGTTCGCAAAGGGCTGCAACATAAGATGGGGAACTTCCGTAGATCGTGCAAATGTCTGGGTCAGCATTGGACACCAGCAGTAACTTGACCACTTCATAATGACCACACAATGCTGCAATATACAACGGCGTCCATCCTGCTTTGTCTGGAGTATTTGGATTAAAGCCTTTCTTTATCAGGAACCTCACCATATCTGGGTGACCACCAGTGACGGCGCAATGCAGAACAGTGGCTCCATCATGGTCTGTCAAAGTCATCATCGTCCCCTCGAGATTGCGGATCAAGAAGTCGACTGTGGGCTGTAAGCCTCTGAACGCGGCACAGTGCAAGACGGTCCGCTGCCAACGCGTGCCGCGTTTAGAGAGGAAGTCCCTCAAGTCGATGTTGGCCAACACGTGCTCCTCCCAAACAGCGTGGAAATCTGGGTCCAACCAAGAAGGATTCTTAAGAGTTATCTCCATGTGTCCTTCCAGTAGCTCCTGTGTCATCATCTCTGCGAATTTAAGGTGGAACTTATGGCCGATGATAACGAAGTTCCCGACACTGGACCCTCTGCAAAGGCGAGATTCAACCATAACGAACTGGACAAGGAATTCTGGGTTTCCGTACTTCAATAAGAGCTGGGGGTTGGACTTTCCGAATTCCAGTGCCACAGCCTCCAGCAGAGAGTCGTGAGAAAACACGTACCCTGTTGAATTCTTCAACAGGTAAATTCCAGTGAGTTTATCTAGATTCTGTATCACTTGCCTTGGTGTTGGTTCTGTATGACTCTTGTCCACGTTGCATGCCAGGAATATCTCACACATCTTTTGTTGGAATCTTTTTTCAAGGCACGGCTGGGAAGGATCTAGGTCGTCGAGATATAAGGATCCGTTATTCAGCATTAGGAGAACAAGCAAAGCATACAATCTGGGACTGTTATGTTCCAAAGTGCGAAGTTCATCTCCAATGAATTCAAACGGTTTGTCGAAAAAGTTTACGATGTCTTCTCTGAATCCTCCACGGTCGACAACAAGTTTGCAGCAATACGGAAATCCGAATGTTGTCCCACTGTTGACAATTTTGTTGATTTTCCACCTCCAACTCCAGGCCTCAACGTCTATGTCCACCGATAACAAGTGCTGCACGAGAATGCCACGTCGATCTGCCTTGGTTAGCCGAGACGAAGACATGTCGACAATCGAGGCAAAGGGAGGTAACCGCTTCAGATCGAACTTGCATTCTTCCCAGATCTGTTTTCGGAGCGTTACTATCATTTTCACGCGGCCTGTCCGAAGGTACTTATCTAACTCTCCTAATCTCACTGCCCAGTCTCTGATGAACTCTGAATACACACAACAGGCTCCGAAAGGATCGTCAACCAAGAAAAGAATATTCTTGCTTGGATGGTAAATCTCGTCGATTTCTGCGATTGTTCGAACTTCCAACGGTATAAATCCGCGGTTGCGATAGAGTTTCCAAGCTACATTTTTAGCCGCGGCTGTCTTTCCGTCTCCCGTGTCTCCAATGATTGTAACCCCTGCAGTGTCCTTCTCTACCAGCTGTTTCTCCAAATACAAGTATGGGTTCGTCTCAATAAAATCTTCATGAATTTGTTTGCAGGCTTGCAACAACAGCGTTTCTTCTACAACGACAAAAGTTACGGTTGATTTAAAAAAAAACTACAGAAATGAATTTTCTTCTTTTTTTTCAGTGAAAATATACCGATGTGACGATGATGAGATTGACGTTGGTGATACTGATTCATTTAAAACAATGGGGTTATTCACAAAGCTGAATTTGCCAACAGATCGATAGTGGCATTAGTATAACACAATTTCCTATCTGTCTATGGAGCATCAAAATCCGATATAGTATCAGGGGATTATATGAGATGAAGTGTGCGATCAGCGTTAAATCTCGAAGACGATAACCAAATACTTCAGAAAGTTCAACCAAAACTGTAAGTCTTAAGCAATATGTCTTACCTCGTGGGCTTTGATTGATCATTGGCCCATCCAGAGTATACTCGGCGAGGTCTTCGTGTTCCAAGGCTTGTCTTCGGCTAGTCAAACCCATCAAGCTAATAATGTTACCCATCTTGTTTTCTTGTATGAAGACTTCAGTGACAATACTTGGCACCTATAAATGATATATTTGAATGAAAATGTGAAGCAGGTATCTCACTGTTCGTATATTTTTGTGGAGACTAGATTAGCCAAATGACAAGCAAACGAGCACTTGAACTCGTGGGAATTAACTGATATTTCAGCTTATGTAGACAAACAAGAAGAAAGCTGAGGATATAGGAAGTACCACATGAACGAACAAAGCTTTCCCGTGAACCACTGCATTGCTATGCTTTGACGGTGTTGACGACGTAATAAGCACTCGTGGAAAAAAAACCGGAAGTGTCTTGAAAGTAGGTGTTTAATTCACCTACAACGGGTCGGGAATGTTATCATATCAAGAAAATTCCCCAACAAATTTATCTCGTATCAGAAGTAACAGAATACGCCAAAGACAACGGTCCAATTGGGTAGATTCCACTGTTTGTATTCAATATCTTGATTGTGAATGGTTAAACGTTCAGGTCATAGAAACCCATACGCCCCGAGTGGGGTCTTATTACTGGGGGTATTTAAAAATTATATGCAAATAACTCGGGTACGACTGGAAACGACGGTCTGGCCTCGACACTTTGGCTGAAATATTTCTCGAAAGGAGATGGTACGATAAGGCGGCATTTTGGCCTATATGTGGTGCGGTTGAAATCGAAAAAATAAAAAAGATTGTTTTTAATGTAACGGCAAAAGAAAATATATGTACACAATATGTGAAAGTTCTGGTTCGATTGTGTACGAAAGCCGAGAGGGGACTTCTGACTTCTGACTTCCGACTTCTGACTTCTGACTTCCGACTTCTGACTTCTGACTTCTGACTTCCGACTTCTGACTTCTGACTTCCGACTTCTGACTTCTGACTTCCGACTTCTGACTTCTGACTTCTGACTTCCGACTTCTGACTTCTGACTTCTGACTTCCGACTTCAGACTTAGGATATTTTCCATTTATAATGCATTACATCTTAAATTATGAAGCATGGAATAACACAACACCATTATTATGGAATATTGTGCTTAAAAACCTGCTTGCATGTACTTATAATAATCAGATAACCATTGAATTTTATCTTGAGTTATGTTCTGATTATTAAAATGCGATAACTTCTAATGTAAATCGAAATACCCTATGTCACAAGTCAAAGACGTCTCAATTACATAATATAATTGCACAAATTGATACATTACGAATAATCACATTTAATGCGCCCTTTCCACATCAATCGTCGGATAATGCTGTCTTGTCTCAGTGGCGGCGACAGGTGCACAGCACGTGGACCACCGCAGGATCTCCGGTTCGTTCTCATGATCCCTCTCTTTTGTTTATAAAACGGAGCGGATTTTTCATGTATTGATAACTGATGTAAATATGATAATATGCATGGATCAAATACCCAATACAGGACTAATAAGCTTACATTTAAGATAATTTTGACAAATTCAGGTCGAAAGTCACCAGTCATTAACACTTAAAATATATTCTGGGTTAACCCTATCTGGCCTGGGCTTTTGGGGATCTGTCCAAGGGGGCATTTCGCCCCCCCCCCCCCGTAAATATTTTAAATTCTATTCAACTGATCACAATTACTTCCAAAGCATGGTCGAATAATATAGGATGATAATTTACGCATCAATGCGACAAGGCGATGCCATTATATTTATCGATTATTCAAATATTATTTACGTTTTTCTGACGCAAAAAAACTAAACCTAATTTTGTCAAGCCCAAGCCAAATCATATCATGAGATCGTACCATTACTCCCAAATATAATTAACAAATAAGATAAATATTGTTTGTATCAAGGCATTTTAGTTCTCTCTCCTCCCTTCTCCAAAACTTGATTATTTTGATTTTGACTTCCGACTTCTGACTTCCGACTTCCGACTTCTGACTTCTGACTTCCGACTTCCGACTTCCGACTTCTGACTTCTGACTTCCGACTTCCGACTTCCGACTTCCGACTTCCGACTTCCGACTTCTGACTTCCGACTTCAGAATTTTGTACATCCATTCACCCCTTGCAACTTTACCTTTACATACATGATAATAATACCTATATTTCCGTCTGTGACTTTGTGCTTTGATCTTTCTGATTACTAGTATCGGCAATTTAAAAGGGAACCCCAATGTTCTAGGTCCAGTTTTAGGCCACGGTTACAGAGACATTGCGTTTGAAGTTTAAATCTTCTATTGATAAAATTTATTGCAAATGATATTTGGTGATGTCACGAAATACTCAAGATAATGAGCTAGATTATACTGGAATTGTCACAAATCTATTATAAGTCTAATCTCTTTATTTGTAATATTGCTTATTTATAGCATCATGAAAACTAGTTCTAAAAAGTTCTAAGCATTTATAGAAATACGGTTCTCATATCAACAGGTTACAAAGGGCTTTATTTTGGAAATTGCACGGGTTATGATATCTTATTAAAGAATATGGAGTAACAAAGGTCTATGCGTTTCATATTTATTAAAAATTCATTTCAACTAACACACCTCCTTACACAAGTTCATGGACTGCAAAGATGTCAGAATCCTAAATATCCTTATTTGTCTATCTAATTAACTCACCAATACCTCATTTGCATATCAAATTTTTCCAAAACAGTTCCAGAAAGTTTCTCATCAACCAGGGGAAATATTTACAAGCAAAAAAATGAAAAAATAAAATAAAAATTGAGAACAATGGGGGCAATTTCAGAAATATATGGCAACAAAATATCTCCCCCACAGAAGTTTTAATTTTCCATTTGAGTTTCCCTTTAAGTAATCAAAATTATGAAGAGTTTTGGAGAAGGGAGGGGAGAGAACTAAAATGCCTTGATACAAACAATATTTATATTATTTGTTAATTATATTTGGAAGTAATGGTACGATCTTATGATATGATTTGGCTTGGGCTTGACAAAATGAGGTTTAGTTATTTTGTGTGTCCTGGGAAAGCAGAAAATCGTAAATAATATTTGAATAATCGATAAATATAATGACATCTCCTTGTCGCATTGATGCGTAAATTATCATACTATATTATTCGATAATGCTTTGGAAGTAATTGTGATCTGTTGAATAGAATTGTGCAATTATTTTATGTAATTGAGTCGTATTTATCTGTGGCATTAGGTACATTACCTTACCACATTTTTTTTTAAATATTTACGGAGTGTGGGGGGGGGGGGCGAAAAGCTTCCCCCCCCCCCCCCGCCCCCTGGACAGATCCCAAAAAGCACAGGCCAGATAGGGTTAACCCAGAATATATTTTAATGGATAATGACTGGTATATTTTCGACCTGAAGTTGTCAAAATTATCATAAATGTAAGATTATTAGTCCTTTATTGGGATATTTGATCCATTCATATTATCATATTTACATCAGTTATCAATACATGAAAACCCCGCTCCATGTTATAAACATAATGGAGGGATCATGAGAACGAACCGGAGATCACGCGGTGGTCCACGTGCTGTGCACCTTTCGCCGCCACTGGGACAAGACAGCATTGTCCAACGATTAATGTGGAAAGGGCGCATTAAATGTGATTATTCGTAAGGTATCAAATTGTGCAATTATATTATGTAAATGAGGCGCCTAAAACTTTTGACATAGGGCATTTCTATTTACATTAGAAATCGCATTTTAATAATCAGAACATAGCTCAAGATAAACTTCAATGATTATCTGATTATTATAAGTACATGCAAGCAGGTTTTTAAGTAGAATATGCCATAATAATGATACTGTGTTATTCCATGCTTCATAATTTAATATGTAATGCATTATAAAAGAAAAAAAATCCTAAGTCTGAAGTCGGAAGTCAGAAGTCGGAAGTCAGAAGTCAGAAGTCAGAAGTCGGAAGTCGGAAGTCAGAAGTCAGAAGTCGGAAGTCGGAAGTCAGAAGTCGGAAGTCGGAAGTCGGAAGTCAGAAGTCCCCTCTCGGCTTTCGTAATTCTGTTATTATTATAGTTTTGTCATGAAATTGAAATCCACACCATATGCTATTTCGTGCAAAAAGGGTCTAAATAGAGTCATTTAAACACACATTCAGACACAAAAGGACCCCTTGGACCAAAAGGCCATTTAACCTATAGTGATATGCGGTGGCATTATATCTCCACTGCGGAAAAATCTGTATGGTCCAAGGGGTCCTTCGTGTCTAAATGAGTGTTTAAATGACTCGATTTAGACCCTTTTTCACGAAATTGCACATGCTGAGGATTTAAATTTCATGGCGAAACTAGAATCATAACGCAATAGAGCTATAGAACTTTCAAAAATAGTGTACATATAATTTCTCTTGCCGTTACATTAAAAAAAAACAATTATTTTTAAGACATTTTATTTTTTCGATGAACCGCACCATGTATAGGCCAAAATGCCGCCTTATCGTACCATCTCCTTTACGGGATAACTTTATCCCACTGGTCGATATTGAATGGAATACAGTCTTAGTCATCATTTTCACTGAACGTTTTCCATATATCACTCACCAAAAGTGTTCCAGAAACCTTTCTAAGTTTCCAAACAAAATCAAATTCGAAACAGATGTTGTGGCGCTTTGCTAGAATGATGCAGTGGAAACCCGCAACTTCCATATCTGCATAATGTGATGTATGTCACGCCATAGTACACAGCAAGCAGAATACTTTGTAGGAATAGAACCTATGAATTTCGCCGAATTGCATGTATTAGAATAGTGCGGTGCCGAAGTATTGACGCGTTTCAAACCAATTAGATCGTGTAGTTAGTATCATGTATTTATAAATGACATACTGGTGAACCGCATAAACATCATACATTGACTGATACATTTTCCGTCCTACCTGTTAAGTAATGATTCAGTTCTTCTCGTCTAGAGAATCAGCCTGTTTGTTTGCAGATCGCTCGTGTTATGTCTGTTCGCTTGTGGTAAATTCCCAGGTTATGAGCGGAAAGCAACCTGTTAGAAGGTCAGGATATATAAGTTATTGTATGATTGATTTATGAAATTCAGGTCACTCCAGTGTCACGGTACTAGGTATTTGGACACACAGGAATGCTCTCAGATATGGGCCTGTCCTAATCTTACGAGGGGTTTTTTTTGCTTATATCACACCGTGTTTATCAACATTTATCTTCGCGAGGCGTAGATTGTATTTATCACTGATGTGTCAATCGATACATAACAGAATTCTTGTTATTTGTTAGCTGGTCTACTCTGTTTACTTCAGAACCATAAAGCTGAAACCGAAATAATTTTTTCGGAACCGAGGATTTAGGTCAAAGCACCTGTACACCACCCAGATAGCACCACGCCTAAAGAAAAACGTATTGGGGTTATATTTGTAAACAATGTATCGACAATGTCTCTTCGATGTCTCTTTTGTCGCCGTTCAGGATTTCAATCTTGACGCCATCGCACCCATTAGAATCAGTTAATAGCATCAAATATACTTGATTTCTTGACTTTAATAAGAAAAAGCCTTTATTGCTTAAAGTATTCTTTGTGTGGATTCGAAAATTGGCATGGTTGTTCGGAAATTGGTATAAAAAATGGCGGTGCTTTTGTTTTGGTTGATGAGATATTGATGATTAAAGCGTGACTGTCTTAAACAAAACCCACAGGAATCAATCTATTTTCGAGAAACTGAGGCTACGTTATTGTTATAATGTGTGCTCTAATCGTCAAAGTGATTAATTGAATGAAAAACTTCTGGAAAATAAACGTTTGAAAATTGAAGCTTATTCTATGTAAAGAAAACCTTCACAACGTCAAGATATCCTTTTCGCAATTGGTGCACGATCTGAGGACGGAAAGGACATCTGTTCACAGTAACCAGGTTTACACTGCAACTTAAAACATGTGATCTGATTGGCCACTATGGCAACATAAAACATGTGATCTGATTGGCCACTATGGCAACATAAGACATGTGATCTGATTGGCCACTATGCACAGGATGTTGCTTTGCTGATTGGCTGAAATTTACGGGGGCATTTCCATGAACAAGATTTATTCCCATGTGTATCTAGGATATATATAACCCTGGTTTTAGTGAGGATGCGCAGAGACATGCATTCAAATTGAAATAACATCAACTCATCGACGTCTCGGTAAATATATTCACAGTTTTGTAATCCTGGATAAATAAATGTAACATTTATATGTATATTCAGGATATCATGAACATAGTTCTCAAATTTAAAAAGTAAAAGTTCAAATGCAAATGTGGGTGTGTGGAAGTCTGGTCGGTGGGGGCTACAAGTTGTTAAATAATAGATCCGGTTTACAAGATCATTTGTTTTCCTTACGCTCATTTTTGTAAACTCCCAGATCTCGTGTTTCGAGTGAATGAGATAATCTCTCGCTGTACCTTGACCTTATTGATAGTGAGTGGGATAATTTCTCGATAACACCTGACCTTAGTGATGACCAGCTCACGCCACTGAGTGGGGATTTCTGCCAAAATGGTCTGTGATTTGTCAATGGGTACAATAAATGCATTTGATGGTATGGAAAACTTGAAATCCTCACAAAGTCTGGCTAATACAGAGGACAGACTAGTTATTAAATTAACAGGGTGATTTACTTATTTTGCAGTCGTTGGTCATAGTTAGATCAGCCATTTCGCTCATGGTTTCACTGCAAGGATATGCATGCCATGGATGAATCTCAGTAAACTAAGATATATTATCACGGAATACCATATCTGACTTCAGCGCTATATAAATCAGTCAATCAGGTGCCTAGCTTGGTGAAACAATTTCAAAATCACGCCCATGGTAATTAAATACCGTAGCACGTGGACCAATATAGTAAACATTATCGGGAAACAGTATCCAAATATGGCATCATTCCAGACAGTGTGCGTGGTAAACGTATACATCAAAGGGTTAACTCCAACCGAAAGTATGGCTTTGTTAGGCGGTAAAAAATATAAAAAGACCGTGCCGTGCGAATGTGTTAATATCCGTGAACTATATTTATAAACGTCAATCATAGTCGTAGAATATTGGCGAACATTTCGAACGAAGTTTTCATAGCGTCACGTCTAGATGGTATTTTTTCTGATTTACCCTCTCGGTTTACCTGGATCTGACATGGATGACCAAAGTACATATATAAATTAGATAATGAATAGCCTTTTGGGGTTAGGTACAGGTAGGAACTACGATGATTTGTTTTCAAATAGCCACCCATATTTCTAGCTTTAGAAAGATTTATTAGTCATTCAAGGGCGGATCCGTCATTATTAATCTTTGAGGAAGTTAAGTAATGATTTACTTCCTCGTCACGATTTGTGGAACGTATATCTTAGATAAACTTGAGATGTTGGTCAACATCTTCAGCCTCACAATGGTGTCAACACCGGAAGTGTTACCGATGGGTATACTGCACGCAAGAACCACTAAAAACGGCCCTAATTAATATGTAACATTTTACTCCTATCATTCATTTTCCCCATTAACACATATACATACATTCACTTACTTAAATATAAAGTCTCAATCACAATGGTTGGTGCATTCAATCTAATTAAAATTATATCTTATTTGCTCCCCCATTTGGATACAAAGAATAAAAGGTAAAAGCTTCCAAGTCCAGCGTTCATCATCTCAACGATGGAAATCAGGTGATTATTGACAGAGTAGAAATTGCAAATAAATTAGGAGAAACAATTGCCTAAAACTCTTTATCAGGCCCCATCGTCAATAAATGGCGATGAACTGACCTAGTCACCATTTGTACTCACCCATAAATGGCAATAACAGGGCCTCGACACAGATACATGACGATGCGCGATCACTAGTTTTCTGACTTTCTGACTTGTTTTTTCGATATCTCGTCATACTCTTATCTCAACGCATTTCTGAATATATTTTTCACCACCGTTTGTAGTTTGTACTCTACGGTACACAGCCAGCAAAATGGTGTTGATTGACACCAAAAGAAATGGTGTTGAGCTGAACATCAATAAATGATGTTGAACTTAGACCCCAACACCCTTTATTGGTGTTAGACCCCATCACCCTTTATTGGTTTTAGACCCCAACACCCTTTATTGGTGTTGGCAAACACCATTATTTGGTATTCCTCAACATCAGTTTTTGTCCCCCTCGGCAACACGACTGGGGGACTTTTAAATGGATTTCGTTAAAATTGTCCGTCATGTCTATGCGAATCTTTGCAAGCGATAACTTTAAAACGCTTTGTCGGATTCCTCCAAAATTTGGAATAATCATTCCTTGCGACAGAACGTTCATTGGTATCGCGTTTCAGCAGGATCCGCCTGAAGGCGGCGCCACTGGGTTTTATTCCAACCGTCTGTGGGTGTTCGTTCGTGTCCGTTCATATCCGAGCAAATTCTTCGCAAGCAAGAACTTCGAAACGCTTTGTTTCAATTTGGCATATGCATTCCTTGGACAAGAGGTCGATTGCCTGAAGGTGGCGCGACTATGGTTCGTTCCATCCTTCTGTGGAGGTCCGTGCGTGTGCGTGTGAATTCTCACCAACAATAACTTCGAAACGCTTCGTCGGATTCCTCCTAAATGAAGCATTTTAGCACGATCTGCCTGAAGGTGGGGCTACTCTGGTTACAATCTTCCATCCGTTCTGTCTTCGCACACGATAAAATCAAAACGCTTCATCGGATTCATCCGAAATTCGGCATGCGTTCCTTGTGATCAGACGTCGATTAGCATTGTGCTTCAGCAAGATCTGCCTGTAGATGCATTCCTTGCGACAGGAAGTTGATTGGTATCGCGTTTCAGCAGGATCCCCCTGAATGTGGCGCCACTGGGTTTTGTTCCAACCTTCTGTGGATGTCCGTTCTTGTCCTTTCATGTCCGAGCAAATTTTTCGCAAACAAGAACTTTGGAACGCTTTGTTTCTATTTGGCATATGCATTCCTTGTGACAAAACGTTGATTGCCTGAAGGTGACGCGACTATGGTTCGTTACATCCTTCTGTGGATGCACTTGACTGTCAGTGGGAATTCTTCGCAAGCAATAACATTGAAACGCTTTGTCAGGTTTCAGTGAGATCTGTCGGAAGTTGCCGCCGCTCTGGTTACAATCGTCATTCCGTTCTGTCTTCGCACACGATAAAATCAAAACGCTTCATCGGATTCATTCGAAATTCGGCATATGCGTTCCGTGTGATAAGACGTCGGTTGTTATTGTATTTCAGGAATATCTGCCTGTAGATGGCACCACTAGGGTCCATGCTGCAAGCGATAACGTTTTGAAGCTGAAACGCTTTGTCGGATTCCTCCGAATACCTTACCTTTCCGGTAAGGACCGCTCATCGGATTCTCCTCAAATTTGGTACGCATATTTCATACCATGAGTTGTCGTTTGGGATTAAGTTTCGTCCACTTGCGCATACAGGTCGCGCCACCTTGTGGCAACTTCTAAATTTGGTTTCCGGGAAGTAACTTGTGAACCCCTCATCACATTCTTCCCAAATTTGGTATACATAAACCTTGCTATTATGTGTCACTTGGTATTGCGTTTCACCCACTTCTGCTTAAAAAATCCGAAATCTGTTTCCGGCAATAACTTAAGAACTGCTCATCAGATTCTTCTCAAATTTGGAATGCAGATACCATGCTATGAGATGTCATTTGGGAATGCGTTTCGCTCACTGGTACCTGTAGGTGGCGCTACCTGGTGGCAAAATCAGAAATGTGTTTCCGAGTAATAACTTGACAACCGCTAATTGATTTTTTTTTCAAATTTGGTCTGCATATACCATGCCATGACATTGGAGAGATATGCAAGAGGTGAGAAAAATTGACGACGTCTGGCTACTAAAAAGCAACCATATGACTCCACAGGAAAACATCCCCCGGTACCTAACATTCAGACCCGAGAATACGGTGAATTCTCGGACGTAGCCTTAGTATCTCAGCCGCGCTTTTAATGAAGCTGTTCATGTGGAGAATATGAAGTATCCACATATACTTGGGGTGTCACTTGGGATTGCGATTTGCCCACTTGCGTCTACAGGTGGCGCCACCTGGTGGCCCACGTACTCACATCCAATTATTCAAGCATTAACCGCGTGCTCACACCCAAGCATTCAAGCATTACCTCACATCCATGTACTCAATCATTGCCTATGTGCTCATATCCATGTACTCAAGCATTACCTATGTGCTCACATCCATGTTCTCAATCATTGCCCGAGTGCTCATCCCCAAGCAATCAAGCATTACCTATGTGGTCAAATCCAAGCATTCCCTATGGTCACATACATGTACTCAATCATTGCTCGCGTGCTCATATCAAGCATTCAAGTATTACCTTCATGTATGTGGTCACATCCATGTGCTCGAGTGCTCACATCAAGTATTTAAGAAATACCCGTGTGCAAAAAGAATCCAAAACTTAGCAATCCGGACATTTGCCTTATTGCCTGATAATCAAGTCCAATAATGTTTCTGTTTGGACCTTCATCACGTTTATTTGGTAACTATATATGTGGAATATTGTTGTTTTTTTTCTGTCCCCAAAAGGTCTATTTTGACCCCGTACCGGCAATGCCTTTACGTAAAGGTTGGCGATCCGGGGGCGGGTTTTGATACCTCGATCGTCGGAATATAGCGGCCGTCATCTTTTCTGTGTGAAATGTACCGGTATATGCACAAAAGCGGAAGTTGCATTTTGAAAATCTCGGATAATCCCTGACGAGCACATGTTAGCCGCAACTTCTGACCCAACACTCTGCGATAAATAACGGTCTACATTGCTGAGTAGGTCGGTTTGGCTGGTTTTATCGACTTCGCAATAAATCACGAATGTGAGCGTAAACGCACGTTTCATATGTGTTATGACACGCAATTTCTTAACATTATTTATATTAAATAAAAACTTTCTCCGCCCTCATCTACATGTAGCGCGATTGACGTCTTGTAGGTCCCCCGGTGAGCATTATGAACATAATCAATATAACTAATCCCACGTGTATTATTAAAAGCTTGCTTCTCGCGAACAGAAAATGTTCAATTATTGGCCGTGGACTGCATGCTTTTACAGAAAATTAGCCTCCATTTTCAAACATCTATTTTTCGAGAAGTTCTAAAGTTTCATTCAAGCCATTTTTCCAAGTAGAACTCACCCTCAGCTAAAAATATCAGTGGCTCATTTTTTTCTAAAATTGTGGTCTAGATCTCTTTCTGTGGAATTTTATGTTTTCCCAGTTGAACAAAGGTGGATCAAATGCAAAGGTCATACTTTAAACATCAATATCTCAGCCACCAGAACATCATTTAAAAACCTGAAGCACAGCTGTCAGTGTTTTAAAACATCATTTAATACGAAGCTGCGCATCTGAGAACCCCTCGACTCTGGGCGCCAGCTATTCATTATATATTCAATTTGAACCATACTACTTTGAAGACGTCAGAAACACCAAGCAGTCAAGTGACAAATATACAGATTATTAAAAATTTTGAAATTAAAAATTACCCCCAAGGTTTCCATCAAATCAGGGAAACCGGTAGTCATTACTGGTCTCTTGATGTATACCAAGTATCATACTGAACACTTGAACAGTACTAGTATCAAAGGATATATGAATCAGCAATGATTATACATAAATTAAAAATGGCAGCCAATTTTTCCATCCAATCAGAGAAAATGGTTTTGTCATTCAATATAAATCTCTTGATGTATTGACGTATACAACATTTTGCATCAAACACTTGAACAGTACCAGTCAAGTGACAAATATACAGATTATTAAAAATTTTGAAATTAAAAATCACCCCCAAGGTTTCCATCAAATCAGAGAAATCGGCAGTCATTACTTGTCTCTTGATGTATACCAAGTATCATACTGAACACTTCAACAGTATCAAAAGATATATAAATCAGCAATGATTTTGCATAAGTTAAAGATGGCAATCAAGTTTTCCACCTAATCTGAGAAACCGGTTCTGTCATTCAATGTAAGTCTCTTGATGCATCGATGATGTGTACCAAGTTTCATATTGAACGCTTAAACGTTATCAAAGATATAGATCATTAACGATTTCGTATAAATTAAAAATGGCTGCCAAGATTTCTCCCAATCAGAGAAACCAGTTCTGTCATTCATCGTAAGTCTCTTGATGCATCGATGATGTCTATCAAATTTTAAATCAAGCACTTGAACTTGAACTTGAGATCATTAATGATTTTGAATAAATTAAAGATGGCCGCCCATCCTTCCCGCCATTCAGAGGAACTGATGTGGTTATTCATTGCAAGTCTCTTGATACATCGATGTTGTATACCAAGTTTCGTATAGAAGACTTAAATGGTATCAGAGATATACAGTATTAAAGATTTTGCAAAAATTAAAGATGGCCGACAAGGTTTCCACCCAATCTGGGACACTGGTTCGATCATTCCTTAAAAGTTTCTTGATGTATCGTTGATCTATACCAAGTTTCATACTAAACAGCGAAATGGTATCCGAGATACACAAGATCAATGATTTCGCATGAATTAAAGATGACCAAAATATTTTAACCAATCGAGTCCAGATTCAGTAGAGTTCTGGGTTACTAGCATATGGACGTGCACTGCAAGTTTGGTGTGCCTAGGGTAAGTCTTTCTAAAAATATTTTGGTACAGAAGGACGGACGTACATGACGACGACAATAACCTTTGGCCAAATTTTGGTCGAGGGGTGAAAAACTGAACCACTGCTACTTTCCTTAACCGGTACCTATATTACGACTCAACCTACTGTATATTTCTTAGATGATAAACTTGATTTTTGTTCGTCTCTGTTCTTGACAAAAAAATGGACGTACCTTATCTTCCCCTCAAAGTGATGCTGTGACCTTTTGACCCATTCACTGGATTATGCCTTAACAAAAAATAATGAATTCTCGTGGGAAAACAATTCCACAAAACAGTACATGAGCCACAAATGTCCTTTCATCTCCGTATTAACTAGCAAAATGAACGTTAATTGCGATTTTTATACAAAATTGTGATTTTCTTACTTACATAAATGACACCTGTCCGTAATATTAAACGTTTCTGAACCATGTAGACTATTACCCATACACACACCTTCACAATGATATCTTAATTGCAATATTTGGCCAACATATTTCGGTACACGTTTAATAATGTGACCATCATCCCTAAATTTCATGTTTGTTCGAAATTAGTTCGATCTGTGAACAATTTTTGGAAGAAGTAGTTGATGGAAGATGATAAAATGATTTCGTCAAAAACTTGCACATGGTCCGTAGAGAATCTACAGCTGTTATTTTTTTATATTGGTATCTTTTCCAGTGTACACAGCTGACAATATTGAACACATACACTAATTTCCATTCTAAAATTACGGTGGTGACCTACTGACCTATATAACAGCCGGGATTTGGCCAGTCAAAGTAAATCTTTCATCGGCTGATAGCCCATACACATAACTTCATAATGATACCTTACATTAACATAAAAAAAGTAGAAGTGGAAATATATTGCCATATGTTACCCCTACCCCCTAATTTTCGAGATTTTTGACAAGTTCCCTGATCCGCTATAATTGCCTCTAGCACACTAGCTACCCATGTTTCAGACTGGCCACCCACTCTAGAAGGATGCGTCCATGTCTGGTCTAACAAAAAATCCCAATGGAAAATTTCTATACCGTGGGTGGAGGTTCACCCTAAAATATGTCTTTCCCTGTTTGGGATGAAGGACTAATATCGGTGGATCAATGTCATCCACTCTCACGAAGATGCATAAACAATCGATGAAGCAAGATTTATTGTGGAGAATTCTTCTTAAAATCTATCACATGTTATTTCATTGATTAGAGCCTCGTAATGAGTCACTCTGTTGGATATGTAAGGGGTTAATTTTGGATATATGGGGATGCTAGAGAGATTCACAGGCTCGACTCGACTTGTATTGTTACGTTATCCATTGTCTGTCTCTGTAACATTCACAGGCATAGTATAATGAAGCAACAGACAGATGAACAACCCTACATGTACTGTATATATTGAATACCCTCTTGCTTTCAACTTATACAGTACAGTCATTAAATGTTGGTGTCAGAATGCATGAAGGGTCTAGTGACATGTATTTATGTATCCACAGAAGTAGGATATGACACTACTTTTGCATAGATTTCAACCTTAATGACATTTTACGAAGGCATGGTAAACGATACACCTTTCCGTTCTGAAGTCTTTTGAAATCGTCACAGTTCTTATCAAGCATGACCCTCGGATAGAATCAGGTAACTAATGTATATCATGTATGTCAAACCCTGGATGAATCCTCGTGATTTTAGTATGGTTTCATAGCACTTTTTTTATTTTGCTGCACTATTCTATGATGAACAATGATCTTGATTACTTCCGCCTGACACTGAACCTTCGTTTTTCTATCTACTTTTATGATAACTACCACCCCTGTTCAGAATGCCCACCTGCTATGCATTTAATGTCCTTCCTATATACACCGTGATATTTCGGAATTCCGAAAATGCGCCAAAAGAACCATATAGTAGGATTCTAGCCTCATTGAATCAGCTCGTAATTGTGATCTATTGTATGAATTGTGGCCAATTTGTTTTTCCAATGCCGATGTTTTCTTGCAACGATGTTCACTAACATGTTAAATGTTAGATGTTAAATGCTAATGTTAAATCTGGAATTTTGTTTAGTATAATACTATCGAGATGCCTTATTCTGGAATTACTGACGGGCACCGCCCTATTCTGTAAGTAGTGAAAATCAATGTGTATATGAGTTTTTATGATATCATGATGACGTCATGTCTCGAAAAATCTTGGCATGTCCTTTATTTCGGTAGGCCACCGAAGCAGCTTTCCATCCATATACGGTTTGTTACAGTAGTAGTAGATTTGACGATGTCAAAAGGAAGAAAACTATCCCAGCCCCTAAATCCAATGTGTGCCTATATGTTATTGAGGGTATCTATCTTTGTGATGTCATGATTCTTTATCACTAAGGTTCTTCACAATGACCTAAAATGACACCAGTATGATAAGATATGATGCCAGGAATTTTCGGTCCATAATTCTGTTCCATTCTGGAAATATTTTTGACTTTTGTTGTTGTTGTTGTTGTTGTTTTATTATTCTAATTCTCTAGTCAAAAGCATGGGATTTATTTTGATATATAACATCTCTCATTTTGATTTAACCAGTTAGGCACAAATGATAACAGTTTCCCCTACCCCTAATATATTTTCACAAAATTAGTATCACCGTCGCTCACGGCAAATTCGCTTTAGCTGCTTTATGCCCACACGGATTTTGGGCCTGCCACCACTGAGAGGACCCGCGCCCCGTTCACTTTCATATGGTGTTCTATTTGTGCCAAGTTTCCGTCGCCTTTTCAAAACGCGACGTCGCCTTTTGAAACGCGACGTCGCCTTTTGAAACGCGACGTCGTGTTTCGAAACGCGACGTCGCGTTTTTAAAACACGACGTCGCCTTTTGGAAAACACGACGTCGCCTTTTAAAACGCGACGTCGCGTTTCTTTCCTATGTTTTTGCATTGTAAAACTCGACACAACGGAACTCGACGTCGCGTTTTCAAAAGGCGACGTCGTGTTTCACCCACGTCTTGTTTGGCAATGTTAAAAGATAGGAAAGAAAACGTCGCGTTTTAAAACGCGACGTCGTGTTTTTTAAAAGGCGACGTCGCGTTTTCAAAAGGCGACGTCGCGTTTCAAAACGCGTCGCCTTTTGAAACGCGACGTCGTGTTTCAAAAGGCGACGTGTTTCAAAAGGCGACGTCGCGTTTCGAAAGGCGACGTCGCGTTTCGAAAGGCGACGTCGCGTTTCAAAAGGCGACGCGTTTTGAAAACGCGACGTCGCCTTTTAAAAAACACGACGTCGCGTTTCTTTCCTATCTTTTAACATTGCCAAACAAGACGTGGGTGAAACACGACGTCGCCTTTTGAAAACGCGACGTCGAGTTCCGTTGTGTCGAGTTTTACAATGCAAAAACATAGGAAAGAAACGCGACGTCGCGTTTTAAAAGGCGACGTCGTGTTTTCCAAAAGGCGACGTCGTGTTTTAAAAACGCGACGTCGCGTTTCGAAACACGACGTCGCGTTTCAAAAGGCGACGTCGCGTTTTTAAAAGGCGACGGAAACTTGGCACAAATAGAACACCATACTTTCACGTTGTATAGTCAGAAATTGGTCAGCACGAGGTGCAAACGGAACGACCATGTTTGTGCACGGACTCCCGGTCTAATAGAACAAGCTCCCTATTATTTCCCGTCAATAACATTACGGTTGACTATCACCTGACTTATCATTATTAACTTACTGTATTTTTATACATATGTTGGTAAACAAATTCAATTAAAAAAAAAGTAATGATATTAAAGCAACAAACCGATTAGAGGCTATTAACGGAAAGTGGTGTCCAGTCAATCAGAAGAAAACGTTGCCATGCACTCAGTAAGAATTTGAAGGCTAAACTTTCAGCTAAGCCAACATTTATCATCAAATAATCTCACATATAGCCTAGAAAGAATATAGACATACAACCTCTTGGTTAATAGTTATTCGGGTACAAACGTTTTCATTACATCAAGCCAATTTATGTTTCGAATTGTGACGGTAGAAATTGACTTGGCGTGCGAGAAAGGTTTATCTTACCTAATGTTGAACAATATGCTTCAGTCAGGAAAGATAGTAGAATGATCTATCTTGTCGTATCCTCGCTGTACGTTGAATTTACGTATTAACTTGTTTCAACTGTGCGTTTTTATCTACGAATGGAAATTTCAAACACGAAATGGTGTACGTGTTACGATACAATCCGGTTACTTGTCATACATAATTTTGTTGAAAGCTGAGACTATCGCCCACCGATTGGTATATATTGACAGTCAACGCTGGTGCCCCTGAGGTTGTATAAATATAAAAATCTATTTATGTTGTTACTTCTTGGAAAGAAGTGTTTCTATGTATAATATATGATAGAGGATTATTCACCAAATAATCTAACAAATAGCCTAAAAAGAATAAAGACACATAACATCCTGGTTAATAGCTATTCAAATACAAACGTCTTCATTACATCAAGCCAATTTCTGTTTCGAATTGGGACGGTAGAAATTGACTTGGCGTGCGAAGATGGTTTGAAACAACTTATCTGATGTTGAACAATATGCTTGAGTCAGGAATGATAGTGGGCGTCTGATGGATATTTTCAAGTGAGGGGAGGAGTCGATTATCATAGCACTTTAGGCGAGGGCCCAGGGGCGGCCTAGGCCCCGGAAGCTCCGGGGTCCTAAATCGCCGGAGATGCGTTCTAAGCGTTTTCCCGGAATTAAATCTGAACGTAATGTATGCAGATTTAGGGTTGTATTATACAGCCCTGGGACCTTAGATGGCCTGAGATGCATTCTGAGCGATTTCCAACAATTAAACTAACACATCATTTGTCAAATATCAGTATAATATTTTATTCTCTTGGCATCTTGAAAGCAGTAATAACACTTTGGGCCGATATACCTCGTAGGTTAGCCCATGCAGTGGCGTCAGAACGTAATTGAAAGTGGGGAGGGGGGAGAGGGCGTGGGGGCGCCACTATCACAGCCCAACAGGCGGGGGTCCATGCAGGGGCAGCCTAGGCCTCGGAAGCTCCGGGGTCCTAGATTGCCGGAGATGCGTTCTGAACGTTTTTCCGGAAATAAAACTGATCATACTGCATGCACATTTATCATTCTATTTTCACGATTTTTTCTTTCGCAATTATAAGCATCCATCGATATTGAAAACATCGCACCTCATGCCTGCATCCATTTGACGTTCCAGTTATATCTAAAACCTACAAAACGACGACTTTTAGTTCTTGGGAGGGGAACCAATATGCCTACAGATACGATTCATTCACACAAAGATAAAACAAGGAAATCCTCACAGGCCAACATGCGATGGTTCACGGGCGCTGGCCCCGGAAGCTCCGAAGTTCCAGATCTCCAGAGATGCGTTCTAAGCGTTTTCCCAGAAATAAATTCGAACATAATTATGGTTCTATTTTCACGTATGTTTCGCATTTATAAGCACTCATTGATATTGAAAAAAATCATACTTCATGCCTGAATCCATTTGACTTTCAAGTTATATTTAAGACATAAAAAAAGCGATGACCTTTACATCATGGAACATTAGAACCAATATGATAGCGATAGCGTATCCGTCGAGGGTGGCGTCTCATGAACAGAGCTACAGTTCTTTCATATTCCACTTTATGACCATAGAGTTCAGGAGCGCCAAAACGGAAAGTCGCGGTGAACCATTGTTGAGCGAACTGACGCGTCACTACTGGAACGAAGCATGCTTACGTTTCTGGAGACGGACTAGTAACATTTTTTATTTTCTTTCTTTCCCGTTTTGCTTTTTTTTCTTCTTTTTTTTCCCCCCTTTTTTTTCGTTTTCCCTTTGTTTTTTTCTTTTTTCTTTTTTGCTTTTTCTTCTATTTTTTTTTTGGCGCATCCAAAGGGGGGGGGGGGTTGTTCGCACCTTACGACCCCCTCCCCCCCCTAGCGACGCCCCTGGAATGATCTATTTCTTAGTACTTTTTCCAACTGTGCGTCTTTAGCTACGAATGGAAATCTCAAACACGAAATGGTGTTATGATACAATAGTAGTAGGGAGCAAGCAAATCCGGGTCTGTTTTGCCGGGGGAGATAACCCTTTTGTGGAGGGTACGTGGAGGGGGCGCTGTGCCGTATGACGTCACTTCCGGTCTGGGTGAATGAAGCGTGACCTCTGTATGACGTCACTTCCGGTTTGGGTGAATGGGGCATTCTGCGCATGCGCGATAGACCAAGGGTATGGAAATAGACGTTTTGGGGTTTAGGTGGGTCCCTAATGGGTCGATGGAGTCCATTGAGGTATCAATGTGAAGCCTATGTGAGGTAGACCAAGGGTGTGGAAATAGCCGTTTTGGGATCTAGGGGAGCCACTAATGGACCGATGGGGTCGAGTGAGGTATCGATGTGAAGCATTCGTGAAGGGGCATCTGATGGAGTGGGTGTGGGGTTGAAATATCGTCATTCTGCGCATGCGCGGTAGACCAAGGGTATGAAAATAGACGTTTTGGGATCGAGGGGAGCCACTAGTGGGTCGATGGAATCGTATGAGGTATCAATGTGAAGCCTATGTGAGAGGGCATCCTACTAGGTGGATGTGGGGTCGAAATATCGTCATTCTGCGCATGCGCAATAGAGAAAGGGTATGAAAATAGACGTTTTGGGGATGTAGGTGAGCCCCTAATGAGCCGATGGAGTTGAGTGAGGTATCAATGTGAAGCCTAGGTGAGGGGGCATCCTATTGGACTAGGATCTCGGCCGTTGTCAACAGTCTGCGCATGCGCAGACAGGGAATTCTGGGAAAAGGGTGTGGAAATAGACGTGTTAGGGTTTAGGTGAGCCCCTAATGATCCTATGGTGTCGTATGAGGTCTTATTTTGAAGCTGTCGTGAGGGAGCATCCGCCTGGGCTAGTGTGTTGTTCGTTGTCAATAGTCAATGTTTATATAGTTTATTATCCCCAATGTTACATCATACCCAGGCTGGGGGAGCCGCCCTGGGTATGTTTAGTATGTTCACAGCAAAACAAATTGAAATATCAAAGACCATGTTTTATTATTTAACGCACCGTCACATTAGGTACAAGTGTTTACTGGGCTCAAGTCAACGATCAGCATGTAGACATAGAGAGTATGTGCGGCATGTTATGGTATTCATCAGTGCACGGGTGACGCATTCAACCGATGGCGGTGGTCGGTCAGCTTGGTAAGGGAAAACGTGACATTGGCTACCCTCTCTACCACCCATTGTATGCTGGGGCGTTGACGATGTGCCCATCTCAAGGCATCCACGGTGTCCAGTATCTCCAGCATCGTCTCTAGTGACCTCCGGTTAATGATGGTGAACGGCTGGTCAGACACATAGATATTATTGCCGGGATAATAATACCGTAACTGGTCCGTCTTTTTGTGACGTAAGATGTACCCGAAAGCGACATTCAATTTGAAGGCCGTAGTTTGGTCTTTGAAGATGGCTTCCACGTAGCTGCGTAGACGGGTGCGGTTGGTCAGTGGGAAATTGTAAATATCTTGAATAGGGCCATGAGGGTGGAAACAGTGCCGTGTCATGGACCAATGGCGCCGATCGATGTCACTAACTGGATGGTTGTCCTGTAAGAGATCGCCCAGAAAATGTTCGATGTTGTCAGGCGTATGACTCGAAACCGTAACGCTGGAGTCCGGCTGGATATCCAGGCTCTTCTGAACTGTGGGTATAGGCGGACTCTCCTTCATCGCATCACCAGTGGCGTTCGTCTCCCCGGGTTTATCTTCACTGGGTCTGACCTTCCGCGGCTCCTCTTATGTGGGAAGTTGTCGCTCATGCCATGGTACCGGGCCATGAATCAAACGTTGGTGTCGCAGCAACTGACTGCGTGGTTTGAAGAGCTGACCACAATCCTCGCATGGACGCTTAGGTGGCCCATGAATTGAACGTTCGTGGCGCAGTAAAGCATCTTTCCGATTAAATGACCGTGCGCAGGTTACACAAGTATACAGTCCATCGTTGTGGGTGGAGGCCTCGTGGCGTCGTAAATTATCTAGACGAATAAACTGCTTCTGGCAAGTTGTGCAAGTGAACATCTTGGTGGTTGACAGAGTGTCTGATGAAACGGCCAGGCCGCTTCCCTTTTATAGCACGCTAGCTGGTGATCTATTTTTAGCACACTCAGTTCAACTATCCCCAAGTCGAGGGCCGAGCCGTGACATCTTCGGTAACCTCCGTGTCTCTTCGGGCACCTCCGTGTCTTTTCGGTGACGTCCGTGACTCTTCGGGCACCTCCGTGTCTCTCCGGTAACCTCCGTGACATCTTCGGTCATCTCCGTGTCTCTTCGATCACCTCCGTACCGTCAACGATCAGCATGTAGACATATAGAGTATGTACGGCATGTTATGGTATTCATCAGTGCATGAGTGACGCCTTCAGCCAATGGGGGTGGTCGGTCAGCTTGGTAACGAAAAACATAACATTGGTCACCCTCTCTACGACCCATTGTGTGTTGGGGTTTTACCCTGGACCCCGATCTATGTACGGCTTTGGAACAAGTACATGTAGTCCCCATTGTCGATAAGGTACTATCTCTATAGGAGCCACATAACCAATCAGAATAGTACGTATCACGGACTACACCCGTAGAGCTACATCTAGGCGCGCATGTGTGACATGGTCTATAAAACACGTCCCTCTCGATCCCACACCTTCATTTCTACGGTTGCAGAGCCATGACGGAGATCCAGCCCTATGCGACTCGCATTTTTCAGCATGCCACCGTGGTTAATTCACTCACGGGTTACCGAGCAGTGGTCCGGTCCATGTTTGCAGATGGCGACGACAACGAGGGGCGACGCCATATCCTGAACGAGTTCACAGAAGCGGTCCTCGACAGAGTGCACTCGATGGAGAGGTGTGCCATCACTCACCACTACTGGACTATGACAGCCATCCTTGATGCTCGGGCTATGGACCACGAGCGCTCACGCCGGAACCAGCGACGGCTGGTTGGCCTCACAATAGTCTGTGCCCTATTGACCCTGGCGCTGTGGCATTGACAGTGGGACCTCACCATAAATACGAGGGTCAGACAGAGTGTGTGTCTTTCACCGTTCGTCATTGGATCAAGCATGTCACCAGTCCTACGAGCCATCCTTCCCCTTACACCCCGGGTGGGGTTACACGTCTATGAAGATAAAGTCACCCTCGTGGAAGACCGTGGAGATGTTTGCTGGTCGCGCGCTGAGACCGTATCGAATACGGTTACGCTACACCGTGACGGCTGGACCAAATTTAAACGGGTGTTGAGCGGCGAGCTCGACGGACACCTCATCCACATAGACAATGCCATCTACGTACACCGTGGACCCTTCTTCCCACGCCTGGCCGCTACCAAGACCCTACGCGAGGCTTCACCCTAGACCCCGATCTGTGGACAGCCTTCGAGAAAGTGGTGCCCATCGTGGACCAGCTGTTTACACCGGACGAGCGGTCATCAGACGAGTTGGAGTGGCCTCGTGCCCTGAGAGAAGCGGCGGCAGAACCCAATGAACAAATGTCTAGCCATGAACCAGACGACGATGCTATGGATTACCCGGCCAGACTCAGTCAGCCCAGTGACATGACCACCCGATCCTTAGATCTCACGGGAGACAGTCAAATCTGGTACCATTCACGTACTGACCATGACGGAGCATATAATACTCGCGTATCTCAGCTTGACCCCCGAGGTTTACCTGCACGTGTATGCGGATAAGATCGATATCATGGAGGAGGTGGGAGACATCTGTGATGCGGACCCTACACAACCGTGCCCGGCCCACATTCGTCTGTCCCGAGAGGGCTGGACCATATTCAAACGGGTGTTGTCTGGTGAACTGGACGGCGACCTCATCCACTTGTGTCACGATGTGTACATCCGACCCGGCCCTTTCTTTGCTCAATTGGCTCGGCTAGATGGGGATACAGTGCATTTTACCCTTCACCCTGATCTATGGTCTGCATTGGAAGATGCCGTAGTAGATGTGGATCAAGTGCTTATCAAGCGGTCATCAGACGAGTTGGACTGGTCATTTACCATGGACACTGTGGAAGCCAACGAAGAAAATCAGAAAGAAACTCCGGCACAAGATATACCCCTTATAAATAAACGATAGAGCCAGGGTCCATCATCATTTGTCACCGTGAAGCGCTGGGAGAAGGTGTTGGATAACTTATACTACAGTCCCGACAGTCCGGCGGCCTATAGTGCATTGTCGGCTTTCTATCGAGCGGCCAAACCCCAGGGGATACAACGTGCCCAAGTCCGAGATTGGTTAAGAAAACAAGACACCTATACCTTACATCGATCTGTCCGTCGCCATTTTCTACGGAACCGGGTCATCGTGGGAGGAATAGATGCCCAGTGGCAAGCGGATTTGGTCGATATGAGCACCTTTGCCAAACACAACGATGAGAATCGGTATATCTTGACGTGCATCGATATCCTATCCAAGTATGCGTGGGTGGTACCCATCCGGACGAAAACGGGGGCAAATCTCATGGCGGCGTTCAAAGACATCTTCAAGACCGGGCGCAAACCTTTGTATTTGCAAACCGACGAAGGCACGGAATTCCTCAACAGACCGTTCCAACAGTTTCTGAAAGCCCAGATGGTGTTTTTCTTCCATACGTACAACGAGACCAAGGCTTCCGTGGTGGAAAGGTTCAACAGGACATTCAAAGGCCGCATGTATAAATATTTCACCTATAAGAATACAAGGCGGTACATCGATGTTCTCCCGAAACTGGTGAGGGGTTACAATCGAGCCTATCACCGGAGTATAGAGAGAGCCCCATTACCGTGACCCAACGCAATGAAGCCCAAGTCCGGCGTGTCTTGTACCCCAGGCAATCGCAGCGAACGACGAAGGTGGTGTTCAAGGTCGGGGACCCTGTACGGATCAGTAAAGTCAAAGGTCAATTTGAGAAAAGTTACTTGCCCAGCTGGAGCGATTATCACTTCCTGATTAAACGGCGCCTACCCCGCCAGCAGCGAGTCTATGAACTGGAAGATCTTCAAGGGGAACCGTTGCTAGGGACGTTTTACGGGACGGAATTACAGCCTGTCGTAAAAACACAGCAAGACTACTACACGGTGGAGCAGATTTTGAAAACGGAACGTCGACGTGGCAAACTGTTTCATTTCGTAAAATGGCAAGGCTGGCCCAGTTCCTTCAATTCCTGGGTCGCTGCCAACCAGGTGAAGCGACTATAAAGCCACACACCACTGCCGTCCTCCTTCATTCCACGTCCGACCACAGTGCTATGGACCAACAGCAGCTGCCTCTGAACACAGCGTCTCCCAAAACGCGCAAAGCGCAAGTGGTCTGTGGGGTGCTATTGCTAACCCTGCTGAGTGTGTTGTACGGAGGTGTGTTTTACGACGTAGCCTATGTCAGCACGTTACTTAACCAACTGAGAACACCAGCCACCAGTGAAACCGGTCTGCAGATAGCACCAGTCAACCCCGTATCGAGCCCAGTCACCACCACACCCCGTGTACAAGCCACGTCGAGCTCCACACCAAGCTCCACACCTACACCGAGAACACCTACTACGTCTGAAGACCCACCGGATTTCATCCCTCACAGTGAACAGACAACGACAACCGACGTTGTACCCACCACCATCATCACTCGCAGTGAACAGACAACGACGACCGACGTTGTACCTACCACCACCACTCCAGTTCACTCGTACCAAATTTACAAGAGCGGGTTACCACGACAGCGGATACACCTCCAACCATGGACCCTCGGTGGCAGCATCCCTTCACCTGCGTCATCGCAGGACCGACGGGCTCCGGCAAAACGCACTTCGTCAGGAAGCTCCTCGAACACGCCGACAGCATGATCACTCCACCCATTGCCAGAGTCGTGTGGTGTTACGGAGAATGGCAGGAAGCGTATGCAGCAATGCCCCACATCACGTTCGTGGAAGGCCTACCCAACCTGGCCGATTTGGAACCCGACACCTTGGTGGTTCTGGATGATCTCATGGCGGAGACGGATGCGCGGGTCACCCAACTCTTTACCAAAGGCAGACACCATCGACGGATCAGCATCATCTACATTGTGCAGAATCTGTTCAGTAAAAACAAAGAACATCGGAATATCAGCTTAAATGCCCACTACCTGGTGGTCTTCAAAAACCCGAGAGATACCACTCAACTGCTGCACCTGGCGAGACAGATGTATCCCGGCCGCACACCGTTTGCGTTGGAAGCCTTTAAAGATGCCACAACCCCTCAGCACGGGTATATGCTCTTCGACCTCAAGCAAGCCACCCCAGATCACCTTCGACTACGGACCGGCATCTTTCCCGGAGAAGCCCACCACGTGTACATGCAAAAATAATGTAAACACACCCACAGTGGCTCCCCCAGCTGGAGTGTGTGTTTGATGATGGGGATAATAAGAATGAATACCACAGCATGGTTGACTTTGTCTCTGTTCTCTGAAGTAGATAAAAAGGGCAGAGTTGTGGGTTCTGCCATTAGTTGTACATGATGTCTGCGCGAGTACGGAAGCACGCTCCCACGCTCCGTGTATTGAAGACGGCCCCACCCGAGTTGGTCCGAATCATTGTACGCGGTGCGGACCCTGACCTTGTGCGCTGTCTGTGCGAGATCGGGTACAACCTGTTAAAAGGCAACGTACCACTGACTCCGGCTCAGAAGACCAAGTTGGCCAAGCATAAGACAGGTCTCCGAACCCTAGTCCACAAGCGGGTCCCTCAAACACAAAAGAAAAAAGGTGTTACAGAAAGGCGGCTTTCTCGGGGCCATCTTAGCACCGTTGGCCGCTTCCGTGTTGGGTCCAGTATTGGGTGGACTCTTCGGCCGACAATGAACCACACGAAAAAAATGGTCCTCGTAGAACCACGGTTCCTTCAAAACCTCCAATCGCCCTACCCTGTCCCACCTACGGTGAAGACCATAACACCCTCGATGGAGAGATGCAACAGATCTTACAGAGACCGGGGTTAAGCGACAGTGAGAAAGTACAACGGTACAATGAGACGCTTCAACGGTACATGACGTTCATGGATCAATACAAAACCTTCTCTAACCCACCACCACCACCACCACCACGTGACACATCGCCGACCTCAGCACCGCTCCAACAGCCGACATTACCAGGGGTAGCACCCACAGCCCCACAGTGGGTGGAAGACGAAGTGCTGAAGAGTGTACCTGCGTCGTTCAAGAAACAAGCTGGCCTGGTATTACAACGGATGAAACAGAATCCTAACATGACTTGGAATGATAAAGGCGAACTACTGGTACAGAATCAGGTGGTTCCCGGGACCCACATGACGGATTTAGTGAATGACCTGATGCGTAAACGCAGGTCGCACACGGATCCTCGAGGATGGGAGGTCTTCGCTCAAGGCTTGAAAGACATGCATGTACCACAGGAATTGGTGGGGAACCCCCACCGCTGGGCCTTTATGCAGCGAACACAGCAATCGCCGAGTGGCCCACTACCTTCTTGGGAATCCGAATGGGAACCGGAGTCACCCCCCAAAACACCACCACCACAACGGGCACCTTCTTTTCAGGCCTTTAAAAAACCACCCTCGATCAGGACACCCCACATCTCCAGAGCCGTGACACGTAGCAAGTCAACGCGACAAACACGACGCCGGACACAACCGCCCAAGGCCTGGAACACCTATTAAAACCAACAGCAGCAGCAGGACAGCTCAGTCGCCATGTTTTACCTCACCCTACCCAGTAACAGCTCGCTGGATGTGTTTCCTGACAACACCGTGGCCAAGTACGTCACCCAGTTACCGCAACCGTTGCATTTACCTGGGCGCTGGGAATGTGGCCTCGCGGATATCCGATACCCTTACTCGTGGTACAACGCGCGAGCCAATGAAGTGTGGTACGAGGTGACCTACGAAGGCAAAAACACCCGACTCACCCTCCCCGAAGGCCAATACGATACCCCAAAGGAGTTCATGGGTGGACTGTCAAGACTGTTGCATTATAAGGCGCTACGGGAGGTCACGAAAACTTCAAAACCCATCAAATCCTTTCCCTTCAAGAATCACGTGGACTTCGATTACAACGCACACAACGACAAGGCACAGCTTATCGTCACCGCCAACGCGAGTGTCGTACTGAGTCCTATCCTACAGCAAATGCTGGGTTTCGATCTACAAACGTTTTATGGTCCCACCGCCCACCAAGGCGAGATCCCGATGGATATGAAGTCGGGTATGTACGAACTCTACGTCTACTCGGACGTGGTGGACAACCACATCGTGGGCGATGTCAACACACCTCTGTTACGGGTGGTCCCCATTAAAAAGACGTATGGAGAGCAAGTCACCCACAGTTTCACCCACATGCTCTACCTGCCCGTACGACAAACCGACATCAACACGATCGGTGGATATAAGAGATGACACGGGACGACCGGTGGCATTCGAACGTGGGAAAGTGGTGCTGATACTTCATTTTCGACAAGCACGTGCTCCCCACTTTGCATAATGAAAGTACCTTACGAGTGCGATGCACGCAGCTATATGGACTATTATGCCCAACAGGCCGGGGTGGCTTTCCGGTCTTTAGCGGTGCACGCATGCAACGAGGACATGGACTGGGGAACATACTCGGCAGCATTGTGAAAACGTTCCTGCCCTTGGTGACGCGTGGGGTGAAAGCAATCGGCAAACAAGCGGTACGCAGTGGACTGCAAGTGGCCGGTGATGTCTTGGGGGTACGGCACCCAAAGAAGCCTTGAAACGGCGGGCCAAAGAAGCGGGAGGCGTCTTGGTGGCCAAAGCACAACGCACCGTAGGGAATAAAAGAGCTGCCCCACCGAGACCACGCACCAGTCGACGACCGACCCAGCGACGACGCACATCGAAGACCCAGGATATCTTTTCTTAAACATGTCCATGATCCACACCGAGTCCTGTCCCTCCACCAACAGTGAATTTGATTTGTGGACCGTGCCGCCCACACAGACCAGTGCCGAACAAGGATTATGGGGAGAGCATCTCCCGCTCTCCAGCATCAACGAAACAGGGCCCATCGAGTTCACCATCAGTAATGCGGATACGGCCTATGTGGATTTAGCCCATACATACTTGTATGTGAAAGCCAAGGTGGTCAATGGGGATGGCTCCAGAATCACCCAGGCTGCAACGGTGGGTCCGACGAATCTCTGGCTGCACTCGATGTTTCAACAGGTGGATATATTTCTCAGCGACAAACTCATCAGTGACTCGACCAACACGTACCCCTATCGAGCCTACATCGAGACACCGTATGGCCGAGAGGCTAAAAAATCTCAGCTGACAGCCGCTTTATTCTACCAGGACACACCCGAGCACATGGACACGGTGGACAATGTGGGATACAACAATCGGAAGGCTTTCACTGCGAACGGTGCCTCGGTGGATCTCATGGGTCGACTACACGCAGATATGTTCATGCAAGACCGGTACCTCTTGAACAAGATCCCCATCAAAATCCGACTGATACGGGCGCCTCCGATCTTCGCCTTGATGGCCACTAACGTGGATGGGCATGCAGCTGACTATACGATTGTCATCCAAGACGCAGTCCTGTATGTCCGAAAAGTGAAACCGAATCCAGCCGTTCAATTGGGACACATGAAAGCCTTGGAAACAAAACCAGCCCAGTACCCTATCCGACGTGTACAAACCAAAGTGTTCTCTGTGCCTGCTGGAATTATGAGCGCCAACAAAGAAAACCTGTTCCTGGGGGAACTACCCAAGCGATTGATCCTGGCCTGTGTGGAAAATACCAGATTCAGCGGAGCCTACCCAGAGAATCCGTTTGACTTTAAACATTTCGGCATCAATTTTGTGGCCCTGCATGTGGATGGACAACAGGTCCCAGCCACGGCCTTAACACCGAACTTTGGGCGCAGGAATTTCATTCGAGCCTATCAGAGCCTGTTTACAACCACCGGTCAAATCAACCAGGACGAAGGGAATTTGATCAGTCGGGAGGACTACGCGAACGGATACACGTTGTTCTGTTTCGATCTGACCCCCACCTTAGAGAACGACCATCAGCTGGCCCTAGCCAAGCAAGGCAATTTACGGTTGGAAATCCACTTTGCACGAGCCCTGGGGACCACCGTCAATGTGATCTGCTACGCCGAGTTTGACAACATCATTCAAGTGGGCAAGGCGCGCAACGTCCTGTGTGACTTCTCCACCTAACATGGATACAGACCAGATAACCACCGTGCTGGAGAATGACCCAGAGACACGTATGGTCTTTCAAGGGGTGTTCGCCCGAGATGTGTTCCCATTAGACCGTATGTATCCTGCTGCTTACGTTCTCAACACGGACCCGATGGATCGGCCCGGTGAACATTGGGTGGGCGTGTACTTGACAGAACAGCAGGGCGAATACTTTGACCCGTACGGCCTGCCACCCCTCCATCCCGATTTAACAGACTTCATGGATCAAGGCATAGAGACGTGGTGTTGGAACAGTCAAACGTTGCAAAGCCTGACCAGTAGCGTGTGCGGACAATATTGCTTGTTTTACCTGTACCATCGATGCCGGGGAAGGACCTTATCTACCATCGTACAGATGTTTGACGAGTACCCCAAGGCCGAGGACCGCGATGTACTCGTATATGACTGGGCCGCCCATCATTTCAATGTACAAGCCCCGTTCTGGGCCTAAGTTCTTTCAATGTACAAGCCCCCTGTTCTGGGCTTAAGTTTACAAGCCCCCTGTCCTGGGCTTCAGTTCTTTCAATGTACACAAGCCCCCTGTTCTGGGCTTCAGTTCTTTCAATGTACAAGCCCCCTGTTCTGGGCTTCAGTTTTCACGTGGTTGTTCTCACGTTGTTGTTACTGAATAAAAAACAAAATGAGATCTCACCAAAAAACCCTGTCTTGTGTGTTTTCTATATGAGCATAATGCATGAAATTGGCTTTGAACACCGTATTAGCCAATCAGTGGCCCAGAATGGCGCCAAAGCTAACCCATCCGTGCCCAGAAAACCTTTACCCAAGTGTACAAGAACCCGGATGTAGGCGCGGACGTAGGTGAAAGCATCGCAGTACCCGGATGTAGGCGCAGACGTGAGCGAAATTCTAGTGCCCGTTCATTGGTTCTTTTATCGATCGCTCATTGGCTCTTTTTCTCGACCGCTGATTGGCCAAATGGAACTGCCCATCCTTCCCCGGTTAATTTACAATCCCCTTTTTGGGGGTTCAAGCTCTGTATATCGATGCCGCAACATTGTTGCCGAATCTTGCCGAAAGGGAGACCTTGGACCTTTTGACCCGGATGTGACCTTTGACCTTTTGACCCGACATTCATCTGCGCACTGCCGGTGATGCCGCGCACTTCCAAAGAACCCGCGCGCGCGCTGCGGCCGGATAACCCGCGCGCACTGCGGCCGGGGCGGGCTGGGCCGGGCCGGGGAAAACCTGGATCTTGAACATCCGGACCCTACGTCTCAGGGGAACATTGGAACTCTTCTGTGTTCGAAGGTAGTTTTAGTGAAACCCGCAAGTGACGTCTGTGCGAACAACCCACACCACCACCCAAACCCGTATCGAGCCCAGTCACACACACACCCTCACGCATCCCCCAACATGCCTGCTTTCTATACTACGACCAGACTGCGCATGCGCATGCGCGGACGAACCCTGAGCCCAGTCGGATGCTGTTTCACAAGAGCTTCAACATAAGACCTCAGACGACGCCATCGGGCCCATTGTGACCCCTGTCGACGACAAAATGTCTATTTCCCTACACGTTCTCCACTGCGCATGCGCAGAATGACGTCAGTTCCACGTCACACCCAGCCCGTCGGATACTCCATCACGACTGCTTTACATTGATACCTCACGCGACCCCATCAGACCATTAGGGGCCTACCTAAACCCCAACACGTCTATTTCTATACTACGGTCAGACTGCGCATGCGCAGACTATTGACAACGAACGACAGACTAGCCCAGGCGGATGCTCCCTCACGACAGCTTCAAAATAAGACCTCATACGACACCATAGGATCATTAGGGGCTCACCTAAACCCTAACACGTCTATTACAAGCGTCTAGTCCGTCATTCATAATCCAGCCGTCGTCCATTAGAGAATATCCGCGTCCATAATCCAAAGACCTATTCCATATTCCATATAACAGTATTAGCATCAAATTCAAAAAGACAATCATAGTATACATAAACATAGGCTTGTTTCCTGCAAAAGAGAAGCGGTCAACAGTTTTCAATGATGCCGGCAAGACATCATGATGTTCCAAAAAATATCAAATCCGTATCGCTGATCAGTATTCTTAATCCATAATATTCGTTGTAAAGTCGTCATCTAAAGAATGATGTATCTCAGTCACGCTTTGATTGTGCCTGTTCATATGAGTACCATGAGGATCTTGAAGTACATGGGTTCATACGGCCCCTAGCCCGGGTTAAGCGGAATTAGACACAAGTTACGAAACGTAGCGCCATAGATCTTGCACGCTACGTTCGTATTTTGCTATCAGCATGCGATATGTATCGCCAAATTTGAGAAACTTTGAGTGGAGCGCTTGGTGGGATAGCCCTGTTTTATAAGTTTCTGCAACAATGTTTTGTGACGTTGATTAAAATCATCACATCTAACACAGGATCTAGCAAATGCTACTAAGCGAGATATGTATACGCCATATGCAGGTCCCACTAGAATATTACTATCCAGAAAGGGATAGTTTACGATGTCGAAATTGTAATCTTCTCTTTTGCCATAAAGTCGACGAGAGAGAATGCCCGCTTCATTTTTATAGAGATAGAGATCTAAATAAGATGTGCCTGTATGGCTATCTGTAGTTTCCTTCAAATCCAGCGAAGGTGGATATATATCCTTCACTGCGTCATTTATATAGCGATTATCCACAGCGAGAAGATCGTCTATGTAGCGTTTGGTGAATGAGAAGGAACGGGCTTTGAATGGATCGGTTTTTGAAAGCGCCTGCATATAGTCATGTTCATAAGAGAACAGATACAGGTCAGCCAACAGAGGTGCACAATTAGTACCCATTGGAATACCTATATGCTGCTGATATATTGTGTTGCCAAATTTCACATAGATATTTTTAATGAGAAATTCAAGCAACTCTATAAACAAAGAAACATCCCTTGAATGATATCTCTTGTATGTAGTCGAGCTAAAGAATGCTTTATGGCTTCCGACATTAATATATCTACGATCAGTTTTCTTGAACACGGATACTATTAATGAACTTATACGGTCAATAAGGTCCTGATGAGGGATTGTAGTATAGAGAGTCGAGAAATCCCATGTGGATACATGTCTGTACGGTATGTGACCTTTAGCATCAAGTTCTTCCGTAAGACATTTTGAGTTTTTCAATATCCACATAGATTCAACGCCAGAGTTCTTAGAAATAGTGGCGCAATACCTTTCCCAAAATGCTTTTACCTCCTGAAGGGCCCTCGTCAATAGGGTTGAACACCCTTTTCCCAAAATTCCCTGTCTGCGCATGCGCAGACTGTTGACAACGGCCTAGTCCAATCGGATGCCCCCTCACCTAGGCTTCACATTGATACCTCACTCAACTCCATCGGCTCATTAGGAGCTCACCTACATCCCAAAAACGTCTATTTTCATACTCTTTCTCTATTGCACATGCGCAGAATGACGATATTTCGACCCCACATCCATAATTGAGTTTGAACCCTACCTATCATTGTGTAGACAACCTCCAGCTCGACAGTTCTTCTCAAAATTACGTCTCAGCGACCACAGACTAGCAATTGAGACCGGAAGGCATACTAGACCTATTACTCCTGTCGAACAACGGCTATGTAATACATGTAATATTGTTGAAGATGAAATGCATTTTGTAATGTCCTGCAAAAAATTTGCAGATAGTCGATATGTACTATTTCAGTATGTGGTAAGAGAATATCCGCCTTTCATGAAATTAACAACTGCTGATAAATTTATTTTCATAATGTCATGCCGTGATAGTCCAACAATAATTAATACAGTGTGTTCAACACTCCTGAAATGGTACAGAAATGATAGCTAGTGACTGTTCTTTACCAAAGCTATATTCACGTTCAGATATACGCGTCCATGTATATAGATTACATGTGCTTCTGTTTTGCATTTCAGTATTTTACTATTCTACTGATTTTATTTACTCTTGTACTCTGCCATATCTGATGTTCGTACAATAAAATCTTGAATCTTGAATCTTGAAACCCAGTGGGATGCCCCCTCACATAGGCTTCACATTGATACCTCATACGACTCCATCGACCCACTAGTGGCTCCCCTCGATCCCAAAACGTCTATTTTCATACCCTTGGTCTACCGCGCACGCACAGAATGACGATATTTGAACCCCACACCCACCCCATCAGATGCCCCTTCACGAATGCTTCACATTGATACCTCACTCGACCCCATCGGTCCATTAGTGGCTCCCCTAGATCCCAAAACGGCTATTTCCATACCCCTGGTCTACCGCGCATGCGCAGAATAACCATATTCCAACCCCACACCCAGCCGCTCGGATGCCCCCTCACATAGGCTTCACATTGATACCTCATACGACTCCATCGACCCACTAGGGGCTGCCCTAGACCCCAAAACGTCTATTTCCATACCCTTGGTCTACCGCGCATGAGCAGAATGCCCCATTCACCCAAACCGGAAGTGACGTCATAGAGAGGTCACGCTTCATTCACCCAGACCGGAAGTGACGTCATACGGCACAGCGCCCCCTCCACGTACCCTCCACAAAAGAGTTATCTCCCCCGGCAAAACAGACCCGGATTTGCTTGCTCCCTACTACTTACAATCCCGTTACTATACTTAATTTTGTTGAAAGCTGAGACTATCGCCCACCGATTGGTATATATTGACAGTCAGCGCTGGTGCCCAGGAGGTTGTGTAAATATAACATGAGGCAACAACCCCTCAGCCAGACAGTTTTAGTCAGTGTATATTGGTACACAAAAAGCCTGAAAGATTTGGTTGTATCGGTTGTATGCAGAAGATGCTTTAGCACTGGCTTGTAAAAGATTAAAATATGATAAATTCAGTGTGGGATGTTGGATGCATTGGAGAACTATGATAAATAATTTGACATATCACGTGCGAAAAATATGGAGGAAGAACAAAAATATTCTGAACAAAAACAAGCTATAGGCTTCAAGCCATTCTTGCTTTGAACTCTAATAATAATCTGAACAATAATACTAAGTCTTCCGATTTTCAGTGGGAGCCAAGTAACATAGAGTTTTTGATAGGAATATGGAGCCGCGCATCTAAAACACCTCGGCTCTGGGTGCCAACCATTCACAAGCTATTAAATTTGAACCATACTACTTTGAAAACATCAGGAACATCAAGCAGTCAAGTGACAAAAATACAAATTATCAAAAAACTATACCAAGCATCATACTGAACACTTGAACAGTATCAACTTAGGATAAATATATCATCAATGATTTTACATAAATTGAAAACGGCTGCCAAGGTTTCCATCCAATCAGAGAAAACTGTTTAGACATTCATTTTTAGTCTCTTGATGTATTGATGATGTATACAAAGTCTTGCATACATTAAAGATGGCAATCAGACAATCACCTAATCAGACAAATTGGTTGTCATTAATAATTGTAAGTTTTTTTATGTATCGATGATTTATAGTTTCATATGAAGCACTAAAATGGTAGATCATTAATGATTTTGCATAAATTAAAATGGTCACCAAGATTTCCGCCCAATCAGAGAAACCAGTTGTCATTCCTCGTAAGTCTCTTGATACAATTGATGATGTATATGAAATGTTACATCGAGCTCTTGAACAGTATCAGAGATAGAGATCATTAATGATTTTGCATAAATTAAAGATGGCTGCCTATCCTTCCCGTCATTCAGAGGACCTGATGTGGTTATTCATTGCGAGTCTCTTGATACATTGACGCTGTATACCAAGTTTCATATAGAACACTTAAATGGTATCAGAGATATATATCATTAAAAATGTTGCATAAATTAAAGATGGCCATCAAGATTTCCGCTCATTCAGGGAAACCAGCTCTGTCATTCATCATAAGTCTCTTGATGCATCGATGCATCTTGATAAGTCTCTTTTACATCGAGCACTTGAACGGTATCAGAGATAGAGATCATTAATGATTTTGCATAAATTAAAAATGGCCAGCCATCCTTCCCGCCTCTCAGAAAAACTGATGTGGTTATTCATTGCAAGTCTCTTGATACATCGATGCTGAATACCAAGTTTCGTATAGAACACTTCAATGGTATCAGAGAAATACATCATTAAAGATTCCGCATAAATTAAAGATGGCTGACAAGGCTTTCACCCAATCAGGGAAATTGGTTTGGTCATTCTTTTAAAGTTTCTTGATGTATCGATAATCTATACCAAGTTTCACACTGAACAGCGAATGGTTTCCGAGATATACACAAGATTCATGGTTTCGCATAAATTAAAGATGGCTGCCAAAGTTTCCACCCAATCTGGTCCAGATTCAATAGGGTTCTGGGCCACAAGCATATGGATGTGCACGGCAAGTTTGGTGTGCCCAGGGTAAGTCGTTTTAAAGGTATCTTGGTAACGAGAAAGCTGTTACGGTTTCGCATAAATTAAAGATGGCCGCCAAAGTTTATAACCAAGCGGGTCCACATTCAATAAGCTTGTGGTTGACCACCCAACAATCCTGCATACCAAATTTGAAGTCTCGAGAAGCAACGGTTTGGCTTCTAGACCGGTCACAAGAATTGTTGATGAATTTTCCGTGACGTTGCCATGGAAACCGCAAAATTAAACTCAAATTACCCAAATTCGATAGACTTATGATTGACCACCCAACAATCCTGCATACCAAATTTGAAGACTCTAGAAGCAACGGTTTGGCTTCTAGACCGGTCACAAGAATTGCTGACGACTGTCGACCAGACGACCGGACGACCGGACGTACATGCCGACGACAAGAAGCCTAAGAGGCTGAGGGGTAAAAATTCAGTTATGTTGTCTTCTTTTTTTGATTGAAATTGTGGTTTACGGGCCTCTTCCCACGCGGATTTTGCGGCCCATCGATCACACTGCGTGTATTCTCACACATTGAAATATACATTGCTGATATTACAATAATGGTATTATTGAGTTCGTGCATATTCATATGATATTTTAACATTCATGTAACATAAGCGGACAGTATGTACAAGTGCGCGAGGAATAACGAGTGAAGAAGAGAAGATATATACAAAAGTTTTTACTTGGGAGTAGGAATCAAGCATGAAGATGTAATGATTTAAGGAACTGTTTTGATTCATATTATTATCGTGAAAGGTCTTGGTGGTTGTTATGTAATGTTCTCGTCGATTACACTGTGCGCCGTTCCTGTTGCTTCAATGCATCTTGCTGAGAAGCAACAGGAACTTGATAATGTGATGTCTAGCACTGTAATATCACTTGTCTTTATTGCACCATGTAGGCGTCCTGTCTGTGTCTTGTTTGCTGTTCTCAGTGTTTCATAGGGTGGATGGAGGGTGTCTGGTCCCGTGCTGCTTCAAAAATTTCTTCTTTGAAGTAGCAGGAACGCAACTTGACTGGGTGGTGCTTAGTTGATTCGTCGTGATATAGCTAATATATTGTTGAAAGCGACGTTAAATTCTATTCGCTCACTCACTCACTCCAGAAAAAGCTGAAGATCCAAGAAATTTGTCATCCTAGAAATCTGTGCCTGTAAGATTGCGCCAACGGCGTATCAGGGGTTTATGTTGTCACATCGGGTTGTATTATTTATTTCCTTCTTGGCCAAGAAGTGTTTATGTGTATGACACGTGCGGGTGTAGAAGATCTGTAGAAGATAGTGCGCAAGGTCCACAAGACAAACTGTCAGGCTACCGTGAACGCACTCGTGCATTGATTTTGGCCAACAAGCTAGTTCGATTCAACCTGTCACCTTGTCTGGAGCGAGGAGGTTGGAAAGGGGGGCCTGTAATGAAAACCAAAGCAAATTAATACAATACTGACATATAATTCGATGAACAGGTACACAGGATTTAGATCGCGGTAGCGTACATTCCCTGAAAAGAAGATCCCTGATCTATGAATTACGTTCTGATCTATGAATTGCGTTTACCTGAACTCTTATAGTTATCTTTAACCGGAAGTCCAATGTAATAGAAAGATATACACAAAATATCGCGGAAGCCCTATCTAAATCGCGATCAGGCCTGGTCACAGCCACAGTCTGGTCACGACCGGTTCCTTCGTGGTTGGGTCCAGCGTCTATCTTCCTTCCCCTGGTCTTCGCCCACACCCGAATGGAAGGACTTTACGTCCTATCTCGTCTTACACGACCTGGCCCCTCCGTGGTTAAGTCCGGCGTCTATCTTCCTTCGTCGAACTTTATCTATACACCATGCAAACATATTGTGACTGGTGACCTTGATGTGGTGAGTGATAAGGATCTGAAATTACTCCTGATGAAGGGACCTAAATATAGAGAGCCAAGATGAATAAATCTGAAGGCCGACCAGAAGATAGTCCTGTCTGCATTGGAACAGTACGTTATTGATTGGTCTAAGCGAGAAAAAGTTGAGCCTACAGTACTCGCTGATTGGCTGGACCTCACCAAGAGCAAGGTCGTTGAAACAATCCGCCATATTGACAGAAGTACTCTTCCCCAAGCAAAACAAGTTCTGAGAAACCTTAATTCGCAAGAAGTTCTAGCAAATCTCCAGAGTAAATTCGTCATAGTCCCAGCAGACAAAGCTCCGAATAATATAATATTCATATGTAAATATTACTATTACCAGGTGCTGGTTAAAGAATTAGTGTAGACATATCTTCATCAAATACGTCTACTTACTCCAAACTGCATTTACTCTGGAAGATTTATTTAACAATCACAAAAAGTTTCTCAGGGAAAGAGGTATTTGTCTTCCAACCAATCATAACGACATACCAAAAAATATACTGGACTCCCAAAATGCATAAATCACCATACAAAGCTAGATTCATAGCTGGTTCTAGAAGCTGCACCACCAAGCTTCTTTCAACCCTATTGACGAGGGCCCTTCCAGGAGGTAAAAAAGCATTTTGGGAAGGTAGCTAACGCCACTATTTCTAAGAACTCTGGCGTTGAATGTATGTGGATATTGAAAAACTCAAATGTCTTACGGAAGAGCTTGATGCTAAAGGTCACATACCGTACAGACATGTATCCACATGGGATTTTCGACTCTCTATACTACAATCCCTCATCAGGACCTTATTGACCGTCTAAGTTCATTAATAGTATCTGTGTTCAAGAAAACTGATCGCATATATATTAATGTCGGAAGCCATAAAGCATTCTTAGCTGTACTACATACAAGAGATATCATTCATGGGATGTTTCTTCGTTTATAGAGTTGCTTAATTTCTCATTAAAAGTATCTCTGTGAAATTTGGCAACACAATATATCAGCAGCATATAGGTATTCCAATGGGTACTAATTGTGCACCCCTGTTGGCTGACCTGTATCTGTTCTCTTATGAATATGACTATATGCTGGCGCTTTCAAAAGCCGATCCACTCAAAGCCCGTTCCTTCTCATTCACCAAACGCTATATAGACGATCTTCTCGCTGTGGATAATCGCTATATAAATGACGCAGTGAAGGATATATATCCACCTTCACTGGATTTGAAGGAAACTACAGATAGCCCTACAGGCACATCATATTTAGATCTCTATCTCTATAAAAATGAAGCGGGCATTCTCTCTCGTCGACTTTATGACAAAAGAGATGATTACAATTTCGACATCGTAAACTATCCCTTTCTGGACAGTAATATTCCAGTGGGACCTGCATATGGCGTATACATATCTCGCTTAGTAGCATTTGCTAGATCCTGTGTTAAATGTGACGATTTTAATCAACGTCACAAAACATTGTTGCAGAAACTTATAAAACAGGGCTATTCCACCAAGCGCCTCCGCTCAAAGTTTCTCAAATTTGGCGATACATATCGCATGCTGATAGCAAAATACGAACGTAGCGTGCAAGATCTATGGGGCTACGTTTCGTAACATGTGTCTAATTCCGCTTAACCCGGGGCTAGGGGCCGTATGAGCCATGTACTTCAAGATCCTCATGGTACTCATATGAACAGTCACAATCAAAGCGTGACTGAGGTACATCATTTTTAGATGACGATTCTATAACGAATATTATGGATTAAGAATACTGATCAGCGATACGGATTTGATATTTTGGGACATCATGATGTCTTGCCGGCATCATTGAAAACTGTTGACCGCTTCTCTCTTGCAGGAAACAAGCCTATGGTTATGTATACTATGATTGTCTTTTGAATTTGGTGCTAATACTGTTATGTGGAAAATGGAATAGGTCTTTGGATTATGGACGCGGATATTCTCTAATGGACGACGGCTGGATTATGAATGACGGACTAGACGCTTGTAATTCGTCTACTCTCGGGCTGTATGGACTTCGTCGTGTCTCGTCTTACACGACCTGGCCCCTCCAAGCGTTGATAACTGTCAATGGATGCGGACGGCCTGGGCACAGAGTACAAAGGCTTCTACGGCACCGCAGGACTAATCAACTGCACGGCTGACCACAGCAGCAGACGGTACTCCTTCTAGAAATAAACCCCAGGCTCCATCGACCCCGCTCACAGACTCACTCCGCGGCCCGGCTCCAAGGACGAATCATCAAGGCTAGAGTTCACGGCCCCACAGTCCACATATGATCTGGGGATACGGACGTCGATATCACACGGTGGATGGGTAGGCACCTGGTCTAGGACTCCTCTTCTTCCACTACTGTATGGACATCCCGGATGGATGGTCACCTGGTCTAGGAACCCTCTTTTACCACTACTGTATGCGGCTCTTCTCCAGTTCGGCGGCGGCATTAATTCGGCGGCCTGGTCGCGGCTCTTCTCCAGTTCGGCGGCGGCATCAATTGGCATCAGCCTACTATTAATTCCATTACTTGTTATGTATTAGCGTTAAAAATCGGCAAAAATCCAGAAAATTCACAATGCATAAATCCACCTGGCATGTCAATATTTACCTTGTGGGACATTACCAATGGAAGTCTTGACAGATGTTGACCATGGAAATTTCAAATTACCGCCACTGACAGCTGATTGGTGCTACAGAATGTCATTCGATTTGTAAACAGGGAGCCTTCTCACCCTTCACTGATCATGTCTTCATCCACCATGCTTTTTTCAAAGTGGCCCAAATCAACACCAGGAAGTACAGTTTGAAGACTCATCTGCAAGTTGAAATATCAGATGTATCAGAAATGCTGAAAAATCGCAGCTCATAAAATCCATAAAGATCGGCTCTCAAATTTCTAAACAATGTAGGTCGTGGGCACTGACCCGGAAGTGATTAATTGTGATCTGATGCCAATTCGGCGGCCTGGTCGCGGCTCTTCTCCAGTTCGGTGGCGGCATTAATTCGGCGGCCTGATCGCGGCTCTTCTCCAGTTCGGCGGCGGCATCGATGCGGCGGCCTTTTGTAATATTTCTTCTCCCCAATATTTTGACGTCTTCTCACCTTGAAAATTCTGGTAGACTGCATCGTTTCCAGCGGGAACAAGTCTTATATAGGCCTACCGCTCTTCTGCGTATAAAAGTAGAAACAGTCGTCGACGATACCAGCGCCCCCTATATGTCATTGTACAACACTCCCCGATCAGTTTATCTGGACTTCGCTGGGAAAATATGGCTATGGAGAATCGAACCATAATTCCTAACGGACTTAACTGATAAATCTCAGTCTCCAACTCTCTCTAGTAGATTTACACGACGACCTCAAAGTTCAGTGTCATACTTCCGCATTCCTGACTGACGTCATTAACAGCAAAGCAAGCCAGCTTTACCATGGTCCTTTCGCCGTCTCCACGGATCGTTTGAGGTAATTTCACCGGGATTTCGAGGCATTGTCTGTCTACTGGATCATCGTAGTTCATTTTTGGAAAGTTACAGCGTTGAATTCAATCGGGTAAGTGAACAGCACACGTAAACACAATGTTACTTTCGTTTTCAACTGTAGTCACATGTCAGAACATCAGCCGTGATTTATTAAAGGGGAACGCAAGGGGTCGCTTGCATTTTCGTAATAGAAACAATATCTTTCGACTTATAAAGAAGCCGTAATTTTTTACCTAGACGCTAGGTCTAACCGAAACACCTCGAGATATTGATTGATATTCATTCACCATATACCAACATAACAATAAATATAACAATGGTAAAATAATGGTTCAGATAATACAATATATATACATAATGGTTGGTGTGATAATGGCGGGAATACAACCCAGATGGGCTTGTTCTATCCCATAATAATTTAGTGTATATGATAATAAAAAATAAATTTAAGTATATAGATATATTTACTAATAATATAATGGTGAATTATATGAGCTCAGAGAGATCAATTACATTTGTTTTGAACGTATATACAAAAGAGAGGATAGCTTAATATGTGTACTTGGGGAACATATGATACAATGATATATATAACTATGATTATATACACACATATATAGGAATAATGGTGAACGATTCAGATGTGGAGAGTATAGAGTGAAAAAATAACAAGTCGCCTTCTTAGTTGACTACGTCATTATATTCCTACTGCTGCAGTTTCGAACATGAGTTCTTGTCAAGGAATGATATTACAATGGCATGCATTCAATATTTAAGCATTCTTATGTTTGGCGTTGCTCGACAACGGTTACAGTATATAACAAGTTATAACAAATCATTGCTAGTGTCGAGTATTTAACAATGCGGTATTAAAACACAATGTAAATGTGATAGATCCTTATATGTATATGTTGTGGCCAGACATTTGACATTTGATTTGACATTTAAATATTGAATGTATGCCATTGTAATATCATTCCTTGACAAGAACTCATGTTCGAAACTGCAGCAGTAGGAATATAATGACGTAGTCAACTAAGTAGGCGACTTGTTATTTTTTCACACATATATATATATACATACATATTTATATAAACACACATGTACACACACACACGCACACACACCAATATTTATGAGACTTAATGTCATGATATAATTTTTTATAGTAGGCTATTGGATGGTCATTTTACTTTTAGTTTTGAATGTCGCGAGTTATTAGGTGGTGTTTTAATCTTTTTTTGAATAATGATATGGAAGTAATTGACTTGAGTTCTGTGTTAAGGGATCGTTTCCATTAATCGTTTTTTCTTCAGTCGCGATTTTTCTTCAATTTTCTCGATTGAAAAACGATCAGTCGCGAATCAGTCGCGAGGATATCGAGAAAAAAAATGAGAAAAAACGATTGAACCTTTTCTGGAAAAAAACATTCTCTCGCGATATCGTTTTTGAATCGTTTACCCATGCGCGATCCGTTCTTGATCGCGAATCTTCAATCGCGAGAGAATCGTTTTTTTCAAGGCGCGAGAGAATCGTGAGGCGGAGTGATATTTGACACATAGGCCGTGTTGCCGTCGTACGCCGCTCTATCCATGAACTGGGAACTACATGTAATGTTGATTGCGGATTTGTCGATGGAAAAACCTATATTACTATACTATACTGTATAAATGCGTAAGATAACCGAATAATATATATGATTCACGATCTATAGTCTCCTACAAGCCGAAGTAGGGCGTATGCTGGAAATATCTATACATATACCTGTACCATGCTTCCTGTGACGTTTGCGCTCAGATTTACTCTGGCGAAGCGTAAATGACAAAATTACATGTTTATTCAATAATCGTGTGAGTCGACAATGTATTAATGTTCAGTCATTCCCTTCATACTTTCGATAATTTCCTCATATATTCATGCAACTTGGTATAAACAATACAGGATGATAGTCACAATATCTTGTTTTGTAAATACCAGGTACAGGTCATAAGTGGATTTGAGTTCGTCGTTGATTGCATTATCAGAATGATTACGGCACAGGCTTGATAGAGGTGTGAATGGGCGCATGGCGATAACCCAGAACAGCTTAGCCCTCCAGCCGAGAATTTCTAGGTTAATTAAGGTGAAAAATAGTGTAATTAAATATGTATATTTTGTTATTGTAAAACATACATTAGGAAAGGGTATCCATTCATGTTTTGGTACAGTTTTTACCCCTCGGCCAAAATTTGGCCGAAGGGTATTGTCGTCGTCATGTACGTCTGTCCGTCTGTCCGTCCGTCCGTCTGTCCGTCTGTCCGTCACACCTTTCTCGTTAACAAGATATCTTCAGAACGACTTACCCTAGGCACACCAAACTTGCAGTGCACATCCGTATGCTTGTGACCCAGAACCCTATTGAATCTGGGCCTGATTGGTTAGAAACTTTGGCGGCCATCTTTAATTTATGCGAAACCATCACAGCTTTCTTGTTACCAAGATATCTTTAGAACGACTTACCCTAGGCACCCCAAGCTTGCACTGCACATCCATATGCTCATGACCCAGAACCCTATTGAATCTGGACCTGATTGGTTCGAAACTTTGGCGGCCATGTTTAATTTATGCGAAATCATTAATCTTGTGTATCTTAGGTACCATTTCTCTGTTCAGTGTGAAACTTGGTATAGATCATCGATGCATCAAGAAACTTCAAAGGAATGACCAAACCAGTTTCCCTGATTCGGTGAAAACCTTGGCGGCCATCTTTAATTTATGCAAAATCTTCAATGATATATATCTCTGATACCATTCAAGTGTTCTATACGAAACTTGGTATACAGCATCGATGTATCAAGAGATCTGCAATGTATAGCCACATCAGTTCCTCTGAGTGGCGGGAAGGATGGGCGGCCATCTTTAATTTATGCGAAATCATTAATGATCTCTATCTCTGATACTGTCCGAGTGCTCGATGTAAAATTTGGTATATATCATCGAAGCATCAATAGACTTACGATAAATGACAGTTCTGGCGTTTCTGATTGGGCGGAACCTTGGTGGCCATCTTTAATTTATGCAAAATCTTCAATGATATATATCTTTGATACCATTTCAGTGTTCTATATGAAACTTGGTATCAGCATCGATGTATCAAGAGACTTGCAATGAATAACCACATCGGTTCCTCTGAGTGGCGGGAAGGATGGGCGGCCATCTTTAATTTATGCGAAATCATTAATGATCTATATCTCTGATACGGTTCAAGTGCTCAATGTAAAATTTGGTATACATCATCGATGTATCAATAGACAGTTCTGGTTTTTCTGCTTGGGCGGAAACCTTGGTGGCCATCTTTAATTTATGCAAAATCTTTAATGATGTTTATCTTTGATACCATTTCAGTGTTCTATATGAAACTTGGTATACAGAATCTATGTATCAAGAGACTTGCAATGAATAACCACATCAGTTTCTCTGAGTGGTGGGAAGGATGGGCGGCCATCTTTAATTTATGCGAAATCATTAGGGATCTCTATCTCAGATAATTTTCAAATGTTCGATGTAAAATTTGGTATACATCGTCGATGCATCAACAGACTTATGTAATGAATTCCGGTTTCTCTGATTGGACGGAAACGTTTGAGGCCATTTCTAATGGCAAAATTTTTCATAATCTGTATATTTGTTACTTGACTGCTTGGTGTTCCTGAAGTCTTGTTTTAAATTGAATACATTATGAATGGCTGGCGCCCAGAGCCGAGGGTTTTCAGATGCGCAGCTTCGTATTAAACTATTGAGATGTGAATAAGTTAAAAAAATCACCATCAAGTTAATTTTATTTATTATAAGAATATTCGCGGCAGTGATTTCATATTTATATCAATACATATCACAATGGTGATTGAATCGCATATAACGGTTGGATTTGCATATGTACAATACTTTTTCTTTTAATTTTATATTTTGATAAATGAACTATGAATGATTCCAAAGGGAAGCTCAAGCCAAAAACCAACTGAATATTATATAATTTCATCTCTTACTGGATTAACCAGTTGTGAAAATTTTTACAAATAGCCCGCGCTATATATTAAGTGCTTTCGAAGACTCAAAAGCCCCGTATGACAATGTTATATTCAATACAGCGCCATCTATCTACACAAGGAAAATGGTGATCGTAGGACAAAAAATCACGCGTACAGCGAAAATCTGACGAATCAACTCAAAATTTCAGCCCGCACAGATGCCAAAAACGTTCACGAAAAATACTACACAAGAAATCTGGAATAATACCAGCTTTAAAACACAGAAATACCCAAAATAATAGACGAAATTGCAAGTGCAAATGACCCAATCTGACCATATCTGGGCCTGTGTCCCGTACAAAATATATGTAAATATGAAGTTATAATTATATGCATAACCATTATTCCTATGTATATATATAGATATTTTTTCAATTTCTTTCAATATCCCCATCGTATCTATATAACCGCCAACTGTACAGAAACACGCTATAGTTTTACACTAGGCAAAGAATGGAAAAGGAAGAAGAAAAAATGATCGAACTTTATACAGTCTGACTGAAGTGTTAGAAACTCGAACGTGTATGCGGGTCAGTCAGGCTGAACCAATGGCGTACTACTTTCGGCTATAATCCTCAATCGTTTTTTTTTCAATCGTTTATATTTTCTCGATTAAAAAGCGATTGAATCGCGATATCGCTTTTTATTCGCGAGAATTTTCTCGATTGAAAAACGATTGCCAACAGGAAAAAAAAAACATTCGAACAGCGATCGCGAATGAATCGTTTATTTTGAAGAAAAAAAACCATTCCCTCGCACCTTGGAAAATCGCGACTTCGAGAAAATTTGACGAAATAAACGATTCATTCGCGAACGATAATTGGAAATGGTGCCTAAGTTGGTTCCATATTCGCCGTCCTTTGATATAAGTAATATAAAATGATAGTTGAGAATTGTAGAACGGTCGATAAAGATTGAGGTGTTTCTGTCGTGTTTGGTATTGATGAATGTTTTGCAGTCTGGTAAAGTAAGTTCGGAAGCGATTTGGTAAAGAAAATGGTTGGTGTATAGCTTTGTGGATTAAATTTAGGATTACATAGTCGTTGATTTTATTGAAAGTTAACATGTTTAGTTGGATGAATAATGGTTGAGTATGTGCGTATTTAGTTTTTTGGCAAATAATACGAACCAGTCGCTTTTGTAGAACAGTAAGTGGAGCAGTGTGAGTAGGAAACGTATTCGCCCATATTAAATTGCAGTATGTAACGAGTGCGTAAAATAATAGTATAGTACAGAGTGATTAATGTATTTTTATTGACACAGTCCTTGATATTATTGATTACCCCGATGTTTCTGGATAATTTTGAGCTTAGTTTGCTTATGTGTGTTTGCCAGTTGAGTTTGTTGTTAAAATATACTCCTAAAAATTTGAAATTTTCAACAAGTTCTACGTCAATGTTGTTAATTCTTATAATTGGATGAAACGAAGATGACGAACGATGCGGCTTAAAGAATATGCATTTTGTTTTAGAAACATTTAGAGAGAGCTTATTGCAACAAAACCATTCGTATAATTTGCTTAATTCCACATTCACGGTTTCAGAAAGGAGTTTCGGGTCGGAGGAAGAGTAGGTAATACTCGTGTCGTCGGCAAAAAGAGTAATTTCAAGATCTGAAGCAGCTGTGATATCATTGATGTAAAGTAAGAAGCAGATTGGGCCAAGAATCGAACCTTGGGGAACTCCGCATGTAATGTTAGAAGGTGTTGAGAATGTATTTATTGAAGGAGACAATTTGGGTGCGGTTTGAGAAGTAACTTCTGAACCAGTCATTTTCTATATTTCGAAAGCCGTACTAATCAAGTTTTTTTAAAGTATGTTATGATTGATAGTATCAAATGCTTTGCTTAAATCAAGAAACGTTGTTTTGCTAGATTGTTTGTTTTCCTTGGCCATTGCTAATTTTTCATATAGCGACACTACAGCATGGGAAGTTGAGTGGTTTGCACGAAATCCGTATTGGCTGGGACTGATGATGCCTTGGTCTTCAAGATATGAGATCATTCGGTTTGCCATAACTTTTTCAAATATTTTACTGAAGCAAGGCAGTACAGATATCGGTCTATAATTAGTTACTCTGTTTTTTTCCTCGCCTTTGTATATTGGGCTGATCTTAGCAATTTTGTAAATATTCGGAAATTCACCTGTTGTGAACGACAGATTTAGTAGAAACGACAGTGCATGGAGAGGTAATGTAGTTTATTATTGGTTTCACTAGCGACATGCGAATTCCATCCTGGCCAGGGGAGGCGTTTTTTAGAGATTGAACTACGTTAGAAATCTCTTCTGGGCTACATGGTGATAGCGTAAACTCACTCGTATATTTATTATTTAGATATGACATGAAGTCAGAATTGGTAGCTGGAATTTTATCGGCAAGTTCAGTAGCTATACTGAGCAGAAATATTTATTGAAACAGTTCGCTATGTCTTCAGGATTCGAGGTCTCTGTACCATTTACAGCAACGGCAGAAGGCAAGATCGAAGATTTTGCCTTGCCTAATAAACTGTTTATAGTTTTCCATGTTCCCTGAATGTTGTTGTTGAACTGCTTAAATTTATTTTCATAGTATAACTTTTTCGCAATCCGTAACGTGTGGTTTAGTTTATTGCGATATACTTTGTATCTGTTGTTCAGTTCCGTGTTACGTGTGGTCATCCATAATCTATATAGTCGATTTTTTTCATGCATTGATTGTAGCAAAGCTGTGTTTATCCAAGGTTTTTTTGTTTTTGTTTGTGTTTTATGGCATTTAATTGGAAAACATTCGCTGTAGATGGAATTAAATGTGTCACTAAAAGACCTAGCAGCTGAATGAACGTTTGTTTCCATACACAAAATATTCCAATCGACAGATTGTATTTTTTCTTCGAAAAGAGTCTGGTTGCTGGTGCTAATATGTCTATATGTTATATTGCTCCGCTTATTGTGCTTGGAAATTGAAGAGTTACAGAGGAAGAATACAGGAAAATGATCAGAAATGTCTGTAAGTGAGATACCAGCGCTTATGTCATCTTCGTGGAAATTTGTAAAAATGTTATCAATGAGTGTTGCGGATCTTGATTTTACTCTATAGTTGGATTACATATCTTCGGGAAAAAGTGAAACGATTTCATGATTTCAAAGAATGAATTAGTTGGGCTGTGATTTCCCGTCTTTAGTAGGTCGATATTAAAGTCGCCAAGCAACATACACTGTTTATTTTCAGGTTTTAAAATATCAAACATATTCAAAAGACTTGCGTTAGAATAGTCAACACTTTTGCCATGTGGCCGATAAATTAGTCCCACAACACAAGAGTTGCTATTGTCGTTAATTTCAACGAGAAGAGCCTCGTATTCGCCATTTTGATCGATTTTTTTTAGAGATGTTCTCGAATGAAACAGTTTCTATATTCTTCTTTAATGTACAAAACTATCCCACCACCTTTTCGCACGGATATGGATAGTGGGAAAGTTGTATAACCAGGAATGTTAAACAGCTCTTTGTGTTGCGGGATCGAGCCAACTTTCGGATATACCAATTACCGAAAACTTACGATCCAGATTGTAAAGTAGGGAAAGTATTTCTGTATAATGCTTTTTCAGACTTCGCGCATTGATATGCAAGGCAAATATATAGGGTTTTAGAGTCAGATATAAGATTGTTGCCTTTATGCGATTTAAGCGTTTCTACAAAACAATAATTAGAGCGAGAGTTGTTAAGTTTATCCCAGTAATTCAACTCGCCATCCGTGTCGTCTGTCGCATAGCTATTGTGTTCAGTCACATTTAAATCCAGCGGGTTGAATAACATTTTCTCTAAATCACCAAGTAAATATTCAGAGCCATGTTCCTTTTGCACTTCCACATGAGTTAGATCTTCATTATATAAAGGTAATTCAGATACGGTATATACAAAATTTTGTATGCATTCAGCGCACTACACTGAAGCAGAAAATGGTACTTGATTTGAGATTTGGGATACCATTCTCATGTAGTTGGAATATACCAATATACTCTATAAACCCTATAATTTGGAGTAGAACTCTTCACAAACAATATAGATTTACAGAACCGCATCTGGAATATCCAAATTGCCATAACCCCACATTTCACAACCGTACAACAGAATTGGTCGAATCACCTTCTCAAGTAATTTAATTTGGCAGAGAAAACAAAACATTCTATTTTTCGTCTCATAAACAAACCCATGAAGAATTCGGGGGGTCGCCTGAATTTACGTTTTGCAGAGGCCATTTAATGTACATGTCACGACACACCTTATGAAATTATCTAAATTTCTCTGGAATAATTCTCCAGTCAAGTGTACAGTATCAGTAGTGGAAAATGGTATTTTAAGATATGTGAAATGTGAAAAAGTTTCAGGAATCAATAACCTTATTTGACATTGTGAACTTTTGACCTCGTGAACATTTGAGCTTCTTTGTCTCTTTCCTCTTTTTACCCCTTTACGTTTGTTCTCGTGAACTCTCAACCTGGTGAACTTTCATCACCTCTTAGTTTCCTTATCATCGTTAGCCCCTTTGTTCTTTAGAAAGAAATATCAATATACATGCGCTTTTTCTTTGTGCTGTTGCGAATATCCATTGTCATTCAGTTTAATACCGATCTTTGTAAGGGTTATATAGTCCACAAAGAGTCTCGCTCGGCCGATTTCATAATAAATTGTTTAATTCTTTTGGACACCAATCCTCTTTGTACCACTGCGGGCCAGCTGTTCCATTGTCAACGCTCGAAACGATAGAGCCGGTGGGAGGGGGAACGTTGTCCTGATTAGTGGTTGTCCGTCGGACAATCATTACTGGAACCGGTTGTCCATGGACAACATAAAATGTTGTGAGTTGTCCAGGGACAACTGATACTAGTATAGGTTGTCCATGGACAACTATATCCGGGGATACGTTGTCCGACGATAGAAGTGGTTGTCCAAGCTTTATCGCAATTATGACTATTAACCCTACCTGGCCTGGGGGGGGGGGCGGAAAGTGCCCCCCCTAGTGAACTTTTCTCTGCTGCTCCGAAACGACAAAACCGAGGAGGCTGGAACTTGGTGGCTTTTAAGCTTATCTTATTTGGGTCATTTTGAGTCTATTTTCATATACTCCCGGGTAGAGGATCATGGGTAAATTAAAAATGGCGGTCATGTGGTATGCGAAAGTCGTGTTTTTCATCTTTTCGGTCCATTTCTTCACATTTTCCTTGCCTTAAAGGCCTTGAAAGTATATTATTTATGCAAAACTAATTATTCTCTATTTTATAAGATTTTTTTCGAGAGAAAAATCTGAAAAATGAAAATTTCGAAAAATCGACCCCAAAAAGGCCGAAAAATGGCTTCCGAGAAGATGACCTCACTGTGACGTCATCATGGCGGCCATCTTGGATTTTTTTACATTTTCCGGTAGAGCTTGAACCCAAGATACTGTGTGGTAAGTTTCAGCGCTCTAGCCTTAATGGTAGAGAAAATATATAGGGGGGGCACTTTCCGCCTCCCCCCCCCCCCCAGGCTGCGACACACCCCAAATCGCCCAGGCCAGATAGGGTTAAGGGTTGTCCGTCGAATAGCTGGCCAGTATCAACCCTCATCATGTAAAGTGACCCAATAAGGCAATGATAGTATGCGTAGGTAATAAATGAATTGTTTTAACCCTACCAGGTTTGGGAGCTTTGGAGGCTGTCCCCGCCTGAGGATGGAGGGTTGGGGCATTTCGACGCCCTATTTATTTTCGTTATCTCTTGAGGTAGAGGGCTGAAACTTTCCATACCATATATCTGAGTCAAACTCTATAACGAAGTGCAAAATAATTCAAGATGGCCGCCACCATGACGTCACACTGACGTTATCTTTTCGGAAGCATTTTTCGATTTTTTTTTTTTTTTTTAATTTTCGAATTATTCGATATTTTATCTCAAAAACTAATTAATATGATAGAGAATAATTAGTTTTGGCAAAAATAAATAACTCTTTATGACGAGAAAAAATACGAAAAAATGAACAGAAATTGAATGAAAAGAACACAATTTTCTGTGGATACTTCGTTACCGTCATTTTTCCATGATCCTTTGCACATTGACGTTATCAAACTCATAATTCGCATCTGAATTTTTGGGCCGAATTTTTCAATCAAATTTTTCCAATTTTGCGTTCATGCAATTTTCCCGCAAAAATCCTGTTTGGCACTTCCATACGGAAAAAGACAATAATTTATAAGAAATATGGCTGAAACACAATGTCCAGTAAAACCGTATATGGTCGACATTTCCAATAGACCTATGATTGTCTGACATGAGGGTCATTTTGCCGCCCACTCCGACCCAATGGAGCCTATTTGCATGACCCCGCGAGCAAAGAATAATGGTTAAATTAAAAATGGCGGCCATTTGGGTATCAGAAAAGTTACGTTTTCTACATTTTTGCTTCAAATTCCTGCTTTTCTTCAAGGAAAAGTGAGAAAAACTAATTGATTTCACATCAGAATATTATCTACTAATTTAAAACGCAGTGTTTGTGAAGAAATGACATATTTCGACATCGTAAACTATCCCTTTCTGGATAGTAATATTCCAGTGGGACCTGCATATGGCGTATACATATCTCGCTTAGTAGCATTTGCTAGATCCTGTGTTAATGTGATCATTTTAATCAACGGCACAAAACATTGCTGCAGAAACTTATAAAACAGGGCTATTCCACCAAGCGCCTCCACTCAAAGTTTCTCAAATTTGGCGATACATATCGCATGCTGATAGCAAAATACGAGCGTAGCGTGCAAGATCTATGGCGTTACGCTTCGTAACGTGTGTCTAATTCCGCTTAACCCGGGGCTAGGGGCCGTATGAACCCATGTACTTCGAGATCCTCATGGTACTCATATGAACAGTCACAATCAAAGCGTGACTGAGATACATCGTTCTTTAGATGACGACTTTACAACGAATATTATGGATTAAGAATACTGATCAGCGATACGGATTTGATATTTTTGGAACATCATGATGTCTTGCCAGCATCATTGAAAACTGTTGACCGCTTCTCTCTTGCAGGAAACAAGCCTATGTTTATGTATACTATGATTGTCTTTTTCAATTTGGTGCTAATACTGTTATATGGAATATGGAATAGGTCTTTGGATTATGGACGCGGATATTCTCTAATGGACGGCGGCTGGATTATGAATGACGGACTAGACGCTTGTAATACAAAAATGCCTTTTTTGAAAATGACGTCATCACAGCAGCCATCTTGGATTTTTACTTAATTTTCTGATAGAGCTTGACCCAATGGTATACTGTGGTAAGTTTCAAGGAGTAAGAAAAATATTTGGGGGGGGGGAGAGCCTTAATGTCAAATCTCGACAGATATAGTTAAGGATATGTAAACGCTCACGTGCAAATGTGTGTAAGGGGATGAACTAGTATTGTGAGAACGTTATTTAGCCCTAGCCCCCAAATCCTAACTTCATCCTCTCAGATTTGATTTCATTGACGGAATCATATATAGATGCAGAGCATCATGGGTAAATTCTAAATCGCGGCCATGAGAGTCCTTTGGAATTGGTATTTTAATTTTTTTTTTTAGCCTTCTAAAAACAGGCTAAATGTTTCTTGCAGAAAGTCTCGTTTCACTCAGCCTAGAAATAAAATGAGGTGAGGAGAGGTACAGCCTTCCTACCCCGGCAGAGATCAACACCAAATGCTCAAGTGACTTCGTCTGATGTTTCAATATGTTAAATTAATCTGGGAGCAAGTAGATTCGGATTCAACACCCTCGGATTATAACCTGCAATACAAAATGCCGCAAAATCTATACCTCCAGTGTCTATTTCAAAATCAGCATTGTTTTAGTTAGCCTCCACCTTATTATGCAGGCCTACGTCGATTATTTTAAGAGCGAAATAGGTTGTTGTATATAAAAATGTACAACAGTTCAACAAAAACAATGTTGATTGTGATCCGAAGAAACTGACGAATAATATGCAAAATATATTTGCAAAATAGAACTAAATAATAGGATAATCAACTTATATGCAAAAATATAACATCAAAATATAATGTCCACCTGCCATCATAAATCCACAAATGATCCGTAAAAAAATTAGAATCGAAAATATGATGATGTATCGTATTATAAAAATAATGTAGCGCAGATGGGATTCGAATCCACAACTTACATGGAACCCCGCGCCTCTCTCCTCTGGACCACTTAGGGAAGCTGCCGAGCTACTGAAAATTTACCTAGATTGCCTGATAATACGATGGACAGCACGTCATGAGAGACAACAAAAATTGCCACTGTTGTATTAAGACAACTGTTGTATTTCATTT